>PVKP010015570.1:22488-50216 GCA_004027715.1 Plecturocebus donacophilus | reverse complement strand
GTGTCTGCACCTGGCGTTGGCCTGATTAATCGTAGTGCCTTATCATGTTGCCTGTGAGCCTGCACGTAGCCTGTGAGCCTGAGAAGCCATTACATTTTAGCCTGGCTGAAGCCATTTTCCTTGCCACATCACAAAAGGTACTTGGGACTGGCTTCTGCATCATCCCTGTGGGTGGCACTTACCTCATTCAGTCTGTTCCAGCTGAGCCCAATATGGATCACACCGTGGTGCTGCAGCTGGCAGAGAAAAATGGCTACGTGACTGTCAGTGAGATCAAAGCCATTCTTAAATGGGAGACCGAGCGAGCGGGGCAAGTGCTGGAACACCTGCTGAAGGAAGGGCTGGCGTGGCTGGACTTGCAGGCACCAGGGGAGGCCCACTACTGGCTGCCAGCTCTCTTCACTGACCTCTACTCCCAGGAGATTACAGCTGAGGAGGCCAGAGAAGCCCTTCTCTGACTGTGTGGAAGGGCACACAGCAACAGGCAGGGAGAAGGGAGGAGGGCCTACTGGCGAATAAACCTGGGCAGTTTTGTTTATAAAAAAAAAAAAAAAAAAAAAGAGGGATCCTGAATGCAGGTTTCTACCTCACAAATTGAATACCAGGCCACTACACATGAGTTGAAAAGGCCAGGCTCCTCCCCTGCATAAGGCGTGAATTCCTGGTGACTCCACTTCATTCTTCCAGTGTGCATGTGGGCCCTTAGTCTGAGCCACTCCACATTGATTTATTTCCCCTACTGTGCATGTGTTAAGGGATGGAATTTTTCACCATGGGCATGTTTAGGTAAGCCCCCTGTGCACAATGACTTGGGCAGTTTGGAGGTTCTCCAGGGACCCTTCCCTATTTGCCTAGGCATTTAGCTGTCTCCTGCCTCTATCAGAATAATGGAGGTAAAAGTTTGCTTTTTGGATACAGACTGACAAGGAGTTCAGATCCCACCTACTAGCTCTGTAGTTCCAGACAAATTGATCTCTAGTGTGTCTGCTTCACTTTCTGTAAAGTGGGGACATTGATACCTATCTCATAGGAAGTGTGGGCATGCTAGGTCTGAAGTACTTTTAGGTGGTTTAACAGCTTCTGCCATGTGATAACCACTCAAGTGTTGGCTGGTCATAAATCTGGCACAGTACTGGTCAATATAAATGTAATGCAATTGCACCTTAAGAAACTAAAAGAACAAGAACAAAGTAAACCCAAAGTTAGTAAAAGAAAAGAAATAATAAAGATTATAGCAAAAATAAATAGAAGCTGGAAAAATCATACAAAAGATCAACAAAATGGAGGGTTGGTTTCTTTAAAAGATAGTCAGCAAACCTTTAGATTAAGGAAAAAAAACTCAATCAGATGAAAAAGGACACATTACAACTGATACCACAGAAATACAAAGGGACATGAAAGACAGTTATGAACAATTATACATCCGTAAATTGGATAACTTAGAAGAAATGGGCAAAATCCTGGACACATACAATCTACTACCTACCAAGATTAAATTATGAAGAAATAGAAAATCTGAACAGACCAATAATAAGTAAGGAATCGAACCAGTAATAAAAAGTCTCCCATCAGGCCAGGCCTGGTGGATAATGCCTATAATCCCAGCACTTTGTGGGGCTGAGGTGTGAGGATCATTTGAGCCCAGGGGCTTGAGACCAGCCTTGGCAATATAGCAAGACCTTGTCTCTACAAAAAATTTAAAAATTAGCTGGGTGTGGTAGCATGTGCCTGTAGTCCCAGATATTTGAGAGCCTGAGGTAGGAGGATTGATTGCGCCCAGGAGGTCGAGGCTTAAGTGAGCTGGAATGTGCCACTGCATGCCAGCGAGAGTGACAGAGTAAGACCCTGTGCCCCCCTACCCCCCTCCAAAAATCTACCATCAAAGAAAAGCCAAGGTCCTGATGGCTTCACTGTTTAATTCTACCAAACATTTATTTTTCATTTTATTTTATTTTTTATAGAGGTGGAGTCTTGCTTTGTTGCTCAGGTTGTCTCAAACTCTGGGACTCAAGCAGTCCTCCCAGCTCTGCCTCCCCAAGGGCTGGAGTTACAGGCATGAGTCACCGTGCCTGACCCCAAAACATTTAAAGAAGATCTAATGCCACTTCTTAAACTACTTCAAAATATTGAAGAGGAAATACTTTGAAACTCATTCTGTGAAGCCAGCATTACTCTGATATCACAACCAGAAAGGATTCAACAACAAGAAAAAACTACAGCCAATATTCCTGATGAACATAGATGCAAAGGTCCCCAGCAAAATACTAGCAAACTGAATTCAATAGCACAATAACAAGATCATCTGTCATGAACAAGTGGTATTCATCCCAGGGATGCAAGGATGGTTTAATATACCCATATTAATAAAAATACATTCCATTATCCCATCAACAGAATGAAGGACAAAAAATATATTTTCTTTTCTTTTTTTTTTTTTTTGGAAACAGGGTCTTATTCTGACACCCAGGTTGGAGTGCAGTGGTTTGATCTGGGGTTCACTGCAACCTCTGCCTTGAAGGCTCAAGCAGTCCTCCCATCTCAGCCCCCCAAGTAGCTGGGACCACAGGCACATGCCACCATGTCCAGCTAATTTTTTGTATTTTTGGTAGGGGTAGGGTTTTGTCATGTTGCACAAGCTGGTCTTAAACTCCTGAGCTCAGGCAATCTGCTTGTATTGGCCTCCCAGAGTTCTGGGATTACAGGCGTGAGCGACTGCACCTGGCGATCATTTCAGAAGATGCAGAAAAAGCATTTGACAAAATTCAGTATCTCTTCATGATAAAAAATTTCGACAAATTAGGTGTGTACCTCAACACAATAGAGACCATATAACAAACTCACAGCTAACTTTCACTGAACTGGGAAAATGGAAAGTTTTTCCTCTAAGATCTGAAACAGGATAAGGATGCCCGCTTTCACTACTTCTATTGAGCCTAATACTAGAAGTCTAGCCAGAGCAATTAGGTGACAGGGAGAAATAAAAGGTTCCCAGGTTGGGAAGGAATAAGTAAAACTGTCCCTGATTGAAGATGGCATCATGTGATATACAAGCATACCTCATTTTATTGCACTTCATTTTATTATGCTCTGCAGATAGTGTGTTTCTTTTTGTTTGTTTTTTTTTTTACAAATTAGAAGTTTGTAGCAGCCCTGCATTGAGCAAATTTATCTGTGCCATTTTCCCAATAGTATGTGCTCATTTTGTTAACACTGTTTGGCATAAGTTTTTTTTTTTTTTTTTTTTTTTTTTTTTTTTTTTTTTTTTGTGGGGGGGGAGACAGCCTTGCTTTGTTACCAAGGCTGGAGTGCAGTGGTATGATCTTGGCTCACTCAACCTTTGTCTCCCAGGTTCAAGCTATTCTCCTGCCTCAGCCTCCTGAATAGCTGGGATTAGAGCATGCGCCACCATGCCTGGTAATTTTTGTATTTTTAGTAGAGGCGGGGTTTTGCCATGTTGACCAGGCTGGTCTTGAACTCCTGACCTCAGGTGATCCACCTGCTTTGGCCTCCCAAAGTGCTGTGATTACAGGCATGAGCCACTTTGCCCAGCCAGATTCAATGCACTCTATCAAAATACCACTGGCATTCTTCATGCAAATAGCAAAAAATGACCAGGTGCATGGTGGCTCATGCCTGTAATCCCGGCACTTTGGGAGGCCGAGGTGGGTGGATCACTTGAGGTCAGGAGTTCAAGACCAGCCTGGCCAACATGGTGAAACCCGGTCTCTACTAAAAATACAAAAATTAGCCAGGCATGGTGGCGTGCGTGCTTGTAGTCCCAGCTACTCAGGAGGCTGAGGTGGGAGAATTGCTTGAACCCAGGAGGTAGAGGTTGCGGTGAACTGAGATTGTGCCACTGCACTCCAGCCTAGGCAACAGGTCGAGACTCCAATCCCCCTCTGGCAAAAAAAAAAAAAAAAAAAAAGAGAAAGCTATATACTCACAGCATGGTGACTATAATTGATGAAGAAATATTATATTGAAAAATACAGGCTAGTTCGAAGATAGTGAGTTACCACAACTGGTTGTTGAGTCAGTTGTGGATTGAACTTTTTGTTCTACTCTTTCCCTGCTTCTTACTGCTGCATTTGACTAGTCAAATGATGTTGTATAACCATCATTATTCATCTCCAGAACTCTTCGTTTTATAACCTGAAACTCCATACCCATTAAATAACAGTAACTCCTCACTCTCCCTTCCCTCTGGCAATCACAATTCTGCTTCCAATGTGGTGTATATTTTATCCTTACATCACACCTCAGTGAAGGCTAGCAATGCTCAAGCACTCAATAGCCGCAATGTGGCTAGTGGCTACTGGGTTGGACAGCGTTGGTCTAGAAGATGCACAGGTTTAGGGAAGACATAATTAGTTTGTCCTGTATAGGCTTCTATTACAGTTTTGGTCAACATCACTGGAAGGGCGGAGATGATATCATCCAGGGTTTGGAGCCGACCACACGGTGTCTGTTTTCTTGGCTGCAAGTCAAGTAGAGAGCATGCCCATAAGCACATGATCCTGACACCTGTTTCCCCATTAGGGGCATGTGGTCAGGGACCCTTTAGCAAACAACTGCCCATAACAATGGTGAAGGAAAGCAACTGGGGGCAGAAGTGTAAGAAAATTTCAGAATGTTTTGGGGGAAAAAAGGGAAACATCTACTTTTATGATGAGAAATGCTCAAAGGTTCAGAAAGGATGGGAAGCTGTAAAGCATAAGAATCAGACAACACAGTCACCAGTGATTCCAGTGAAGAAAAATGAGAAGCAGCTCATGAAATTTATATGATGCCTAAGGCCGATTTGAACATTTTGGTTCTAAAATGATAAATATAGAAGGGTACTGCATTAGTCTTCTAGGGCTACTGTAGCAAAATACCACAGAATGGGTGGTTTAAACAGAAATTTATTTTCTTGCAGTTCTGGAGGCTGGAAATCCAATATCCAGGCTAATTTGATTTCTGGTGAGGGCTCTCTTCTTGGCTTGCAGACAGCATCCTTCTTCCTGTTCCCACATGTGACCTCTTTATGCATGCATTGTAGGAGAGAACGTGAGCAAGTTCTCTGCTTTATCTTCTTTTAAAATTTATTTTTATATTTTGTAATGATGGGGTCTCAATATGTTGCCCAGGCTGATCTCAAACTCCAAGACTTAAGTGATCCACTGGCCTCAGCTTCCCAGAGTGTTGGGGTTACAAGTGTGAGCTGCTGTGCTCATCCTGCTGTCTCTTTTCATAGGGGCACTACTTCTATCATACCAGCACCCAACCCTTATGACATCATCTAACCTCCCAGAGTCCCCATCTCCAAATGCCTTCACATTGTGGGGGTTAGGCTTTTAACAGAAGAATTTTGTGGGGCCAAGATTTAGTCCCTAATAGGCATACAGATGAATAGTGTGAACCCATATGAGTATTAGGAAGCAAATTATGATCCTCAAGGAACTGAGGCTTGGAAAAATTACAAAGGAAAACACAAAAGGCTTCTTCCATTACATTCAGTATAAGGAGAGGAAGAAAACAGATTGTATTAAAAAAAATTAGTGACCTTGAAAACCTTGGAAAGCTCTGGAAGCCTGGCAACTTGGGCTGAAAATCCAGGTCTAATATGTTTGCCATAACATAATACCACCCTCTCATAGGGTTCCAGGTTTCAGAGATAGAAGGCCAAGTCATCCTGTGTTTCTGAATTAGTTGCTGTGTAAAATGTATTCACTAACATGAATCTGTTAACTGAGCAGTTAAAGTATATGTTTATTTTTATAAACCCCTGTCCTAGGGGCCCTTGGCTTGGCTCACTGTTTAGCATTGTATCTACCCGGCTCATGCCAGAAACATGGCATTCGTTCTTGACCTTCCTTTTCTTCTTTCCTCCTAAATTGAATCCATCCCCCAAGCATCTCATATCTGTCCATTTTTTTCCCACCATCTCTTCTGTCAAGTTCAGATGCTCATTGAGTCTGTTGATACTACTACTATTTTTTTTTTTTTTTTTTTTTTTTTTTTTTGAGGCAGAGTCTCACTTTGTCTCCAGGCTGAAGTGCAGAGGCGCAATCTCGGCTCACTGCAACATCTGACTCCCTGGTTCAACCTGTTCTCCTGCCTCAGCCTCCTGAGTAGCTGGGATTACAGCCGTCTGCCACCATGCCCAGCTAATTTTTGTATTTTTAATAGAGACCATGTTGGCCAGGCTGGTCTTGAACTCCTGACTTCAGGTGATCTATCCACCTCTGCCTCCCAAGGTGCTGGGATTAGATGTGAGCCACCATGCCTGGCCAATACTACTACTTTTATAGCTTAAATTTCTATTTTCAAGTCTTATTGAAAGGAAATATGCAATTTAGGAATTTTAACCTTTACTATCTGCAGTACTTCCTGTAAATGCTATCTAAAAACTTTCTAATTTTAAACTATTTCTAATATGTGTCCTGTAAAACTCTATTTCTTTCCTATCCATTATTGACTTCTGCAGATCCACAACTTCATTTGAATATTGAGGAATCAAACCAAGAGTTTATGGTGAAAAGTGAAGAACTGTACGACTCCCTCATGAATTGCCACTGGCAGCCGCTGGATACAGTCTACTCAGAAATTCCAGATGAGACTCCAAAGTGAAGCAAGATGTTCATTAAGCTCCCCAATTGTCATACTAATTGTGTCTTCTTTTGTTTTGGGAAAAAAGTAGTTCTCCCAGGAAGGTACTGGATTCTGTATATAAAAACTAGCATCCAGGGCTTACATGTGATTGACATAAGAGAATATTAATGTAAATAAACCTCACCAGCACATCTGTTCCTGGAAGTGTGTTATATTAAGTAAGTGCCAGAAGAGCTCATGTGGTGATCATGGTAGAACAAGCTGTGCTACAAAATCCGTGGAAAATAGGTTTAATATGAAGTGGGTTTGAGCTGAACTGATTGTGGCATTGCCTACACTGATATGATTTGCTGCTTTCTCTAACTTGAAACTCTCTTAGAAATTATATCCACAGGCAATGTAAGGTTTCTTGCTTGTGTCGTGTCTAGAAAATGTTAGTTAGAACTGGATGCTTGATCTCCATTTCCTGGCCCCATGAGAGAGAGCTAGATGTGGTGGTAGAAACTCAATTGAACAGAAAGATTCCTAAGCATCAGGCCGGGCATGGTGGCTCACACCTGTAATCCCAGCACTTTGGGAGGCTGAGGCGGGCAGATTAACTGAGGTTGGGAGTTCGAGATCAGCCTGACCAACATGGAGAAACCCTGTCTCTACTAAAAATACAAAAATTAGCTGGGTGTGGTGGCACATGCCTGTCTCAAAAACAACAACAACAACAAGTCAACAAAAAAGCATGAAAAAGGTTTGCTTGATCCAAACAACCTGTCAACTTTCTAAGACAGAGGAATTAGGCCCTCATAAAAGCCAGGCAATGTGTATATTGACTGTGTTCCTTATAAAATGTCTTTTTTTTTTTTGTCCTGAAGATGATCATTGTGTCTTGATACTTAAGTGACCCCTGGGACTGATTTGACTGAGTTGACCGCTAGAAGACTAATTACTTAGAAGGAAGTTGATCAAACTGTGTGCAAATGCCATCTGACATCTCTTCTGCTCTGAAGGTGCTTGACAGATGCTAATCCTTGCGCTAACCAGGTTCAAAGACCTGAATCCTACATGGAGAGCCAGGTGGGCTGCAGCCACTGTAAAGGAGCTTCTTCTGCCTCATGGTTTCTCAACCTTGGCACTATTGCCATTTGAGGCTGGATGCTTCTTTGCTGTGGGAGACTGTCTTGCACATTGTCCTGACCTGTACTGCTAGATGCCAGAGGCACCCTGCACTCCAGTTGTGACAACCAAATGTTCCCTAGGGGCAAAAGTGCCCCCCTGCCCCCGCACACCCAATTGAAAACCACTGGAATAGGGCAGTGTTTTCAAACTCTAGGGTATATCAGAATCTCCTAGAAGGCTTGTTGAAACAGATTCTTGGCCACCATCCTGAGTTTGATTCAATAGGTTTTGGGTGAGATCTGATGACTTTCAATTCTCTAAAAAGTTTCTGGATAACAACATTCTGAAAACCACTGGTACAGGGATATTCTCAACTAGTTCAGCTTAGTTCTACCTAGAACAGAGGGTGAAGTTCTGCTTACTTTCTTCCCTCTTTAATACAAGGTGTGCAAGTCCCTACTTTCTTACAAGGCCTGGCTTGATCAACCTTCCTCCTCTAGCCATATGTTTTGGGGACCAGCACTGTATTCAGCTCCAGGGAATGGCTCTTGTAGCATCTGAGTCACGTGTAGTGATCCCATTCTTCTTGCCAATGATCAGTAGAGACATATGATAAAATTCTGGCTAACAGGTTGTGAGGTGATGTTTTATCTCATTTTTAAAAGGAATAACAAAAAAAAGACAGCTACAGTCTCGTACTGAGCATTAGTTTTAGATGTGATGCCTGGTACTGTGGCAGACATATTGTGACCATCAGGAAAACAGTCTTAGGGTAGTGCTGATGCACCAGGGATGGCAGTGAAGGAAGATGGAAAGAACCTGGATCCGTGATAATGGCTTTGAAGCTGTTGATTAGCCAACCCTGGATTCTCTCTTATCTGGATTTATGTGTAATCCACTCTGAATTTTTCTTATTTCTAGCAAAGTATCCTGACTCTAGCATGGATAGATACAGATAGCATGTGTCTGGAGCAATGCTGTCTGATATGGTAGCCACTAGTCACATATGGCTATTGAAATTCTATTTAAGCAAAATTAAAACTTTGCTTTTCCTTTTGAACTAGGTACGTTTCAAGCATTCAATAGCCACATGTCACTAGGGGATACCATATTACATAGCACTGTTCTTATAGGTCTTATAGGTAAGACCAGTGCTACGCAATATGGTAGCCCCTAGCAACATGGTAGCCCTGAGATTAGGTGAGGTGGATTCTCAATTTTTCTTCACAGTCTTTTTCTAATTGTTCCCCTCTATAAGATTTTAATTCCATCTATATTATATATGCTCTATCTATGCCTGTTCCTTACACACTGGAAAGAGTAAGACTTATTTTATCCCCTCTCTACCCCTCCAAAACCAATTTTCACCTCCTTGGAGGTTGATACTGTTCCCTGTTGGAAATACATGGCTAGTGTGGTAGTTGTAAGTTAGTTTAGGCAGGGATTTTAGGTCACTGCAAAGAATTTGGATTTTATTAAAATTAGGAGACAATAAAAGAATTTTAAGGATGAGATTGGCGTGGTCAGTTTTGCCTTTAGAAAGTCTCTCCAGAGGCAGAGGGGCCAAGATAGCTGATTAGAAGCAGCTGGAGTACTCATGGAGCGGCTTGAAAGTGGCAGGTGAATTTAGCACTTTCAACTGAAATATCCAGGCTCTTGCATTGGGACTGATTAGGCAAACAACTCAACCCACAGAGAACAAAGAAAAGAAGGGTGGGGTGATGACCCAAGTGGGAACAGCCTGGAGCCAAAGAAACCGCTGCCCCCAGCCTAAGGAAGTGGTGAGTGTTGTGCAACCCCACTCAAGAAACCACACTTCCCCCATGGATCTTTGCAACCTGCAGATCAGGAGATCCCTTTGTGAGCCCACACCACTAGGGCCTTGAATCCGATACACAAAGCTGTGTGGAGTCTTGGCAGAGCAGCTTCTCAGGCACACAGACTCAGGTGTTTTACGTACTCCAACCCTGGGATCCTTGGCAAGGCAGGATATCCGTCTAAATAATCCTAGGAAGGGGGCTGAATCCACGGAGCCAAGCAGCATTGTTCTGTGGGCCCCACATCCATGGGGCCTCACAAGTTAAGACCCACTGGCTTGGAATTCTAGTCGGCCAGTGGCAACAGTCTGCCAGAGACAGGACTGAGTTCACAAGGGGAGCAGTGGCTGCCATCTCTGCAGTTTGATAGACTCAGCTGTTCCAGCCTGCCAGCTTTGGAGAATACAAATGGTCTGGATGAGGAAGGCTCCCTGCTAATGCAGCACTTTAAGTGGGTCCCTGATCCCATTCCTCCTGACTGGGTAAGGCCCCCCAATAGGGGTTTCCAGTCCTCTCCTACAGGTGTGTTTGGGCCTGCAACAGGTCAGTACCTCATTGGGATGGAGCTTCCTTAGGAAGGACCAAGTTGCCATCTTTGCTGTTTTTGCAGTCTTCACTGGTGATACCTACAGGTACAGGAAAAACTGAGGCAACTAGTGTCTGGAGTGGACCCCAGCAAACCACAGAAGCCCTATGGAAGAATGGCCTGACTGTTATAGACAGAAAACAACAACATCAACAAAAAAGACCCTACAAAAACCCTATTCAGAGGTCAGCAACCTCAAAGATCAGAAGTAGAAAAACTCACAAAGATGGGAAAGAATGCAAAAACGCTGAAAACTCAAAAAGCCAGAATGCCTCATCTCCTCCAAATGACTACAACACCTTTCCAACAAGGGCACAGAACTGCGCTGAGAATGAGATTGCTGAATTGACAGAAGTAGACTTCAGAAAGTGGGTAATAGTGAACTTCACTGAGCTAAAGGAGCGTGTTGTAACTCAATGCAAAGAAGCTAAGAATCTAAACAATATAGGAGCTGGTAACCAGAATAGCCAGTTTAGAGAGGAACATAACCAACCTGATGGAGCTGAAAATCACAACATGAGAACTCCACAATGCAATCAGAAGTATCAATAGCAGAATAGACTAAGCAAAGTAAAGAACCTCAGAGCTTGAAGACTCTCTTTCTGAAATAAGACAGGCAGACAAAATAGAGAAAAAAAAATGAAAAGGAATGAACAAAATCTCTGAGAAATATGGAATGTAAGGAGACAACCTACAACTGATTGGGGTACCTGAAAGAGATGGCAGAATGGAGCTACTAATGAGAACAAAGAGACAACATACCAGAATCTCTGGGACACAGCTAAAGCCGTATTACAAGGGAAATTTATAGCCCTAAGTGACCACATCAAAAAGCTAGAAACATCTCAAGTTAACAACCTAACATCTCAACTAAAAGAACTAGAGAACCAAGAGCAAACAAACTCCAAAGGTAGCAGAAAACAAGAAATAACCAAGATCAGAGCTGAACTGAAGGAGATAGAAACATGAAAAGCCCTTTAAAAAATCCAGAAACCCAGGAGCTGTTTTTTTTTTTTTGGAAAAATTAATCAAATAGTCTGTTGAAGAAAAGAGAAGAATGAAATAAACAAAATCAGAAATGATAAGGGGGATATCGCCACTGACCCCACAGAAATGCAATCATCAGGGAATACTACAAATACCTCTATGGACATATACTAGAAAATCTAGAAGAAGCGGATAAATTACTGGACACATGCACCCTCCCAAAACCAAACAAGGAAGAAATTGTATCCCTGAATAGACAAATGAGTTCTGAAATTGAAACAGTAATTAATAGCCTACCAACTAAAAATACACACACACCCAAAAGCCCAGGATCAAATGGATTCACAGCTGAATTCTACCATAGGTACAAAGGAGAGCTGGTATCATTTCTACTGAAACTATCCCAAAAAATTGAAAAGGAGGGACTCCTCCCTAACTCATTCCACGAGGCCAGCATCATCCTGATACCAAAACATAGCAGAGATACAACAAAAAAAAGAAAACTTCAAGTCAATATCCTTGATGAACATTGATGCAAATATCCTCAATAAAATACTGGCAAACCAAATCCAGGAGCACATCAAAAAGCTTATCCACCACAATCAGATTGGTTTCATCCCCAGGATGCAAGGTTGATTCAACATATGCAAATCAATTAATGTGATTCATCTCATAAACAGAACTAAAGATAAAAACCACATGATTATCTCAATAGATACAGAAAAGGCCTTTGATAAAATTTAACATCCCTTCATGTTAAAAACTCAATAAACGAGGTATTGAAGAAACATACCTCAAAATAATAAGAGCAATATATGACAAAACCACAGCCAAAATCATACTGAATGGGCAAAAGCTAGAAGCATTCCTCTTGAAAACCAGCACGAGACAAGGATGCTCTCTCTCACTACTCCAATTCAACATAGTATTGGAAGTTCTGGCCAGGGCAGTCAGGCGAGAGAGAAATAAAGGGTATTTAAATAGGAAGAGAGGAAGTCAGATTATCTTTGTTTGCAGATGGCATGATTCTATGTCTAGAAAACCCCATCATCTCAGCCCCAAAGGTACTTAAGCTGATAAGGAACTTCAGCACTCTCAGGATACAAAATCAATGTACAAAAATTGCCGGCATTCTTATATACCAACAACACTCAAACAGAGAACCAAATCATGAATGAACTTCTGTTCACAATTGCTGCAAAAATAATAAAATACCTAGGACAAGGGAACAACAAGGGAAGTGAAGGACTTTTTCTAGAACTGAAAGCCACTGCTCAAAGAAATCAAAAAGGATACAAACAAATGGAAAAACATTGCATGCTCATGAATAGGAAGAATCAATATAATGAAAATGGCCATACTGCCCAAACTAATTTATAGATTCAATGCTCTGTTGCTTAAACTACCATTGACATTCTTCACAGAATTAGAAAAACTATTTTAAAGTTCATGTGGAACCAAAAAGGAGCCCGCATAGCCAAGACAATCCTAAGCAAAAAGAACAAAGCTAGAGGCATCATGCTACCTGACTTCAAACTGTACTACAAGGTTACAATAACCAAAACAGTATGTCTGGTACAAGAAAAGACACAGAGATCAATGCAACAGAATAGATAACTCAGAAATAAGACCTTACATCCATAACCATCTGGTCTTAAACAAACTTGACAAAAACAAGCCATGGGGAAAGGATTCCCTGTTCAATAAATGGTGCTGGGAAACTGGCTAGCCGTATTCAGAAAACTGAAACTGGTCCCCTTCCTCACACCATATGCAAAGATTAACTCAAGATGGATTAAATACTTAAATGTAAATCTAAAACTATAAACACCCTAGAAGAAAATCTAGGCAATACCATTCAGTACATAGGCATAGGCAATGATTTCATAACAAAAATGCGAAAAGCAAATGCAACAAAAGCAAAAATTGACAGATGGGATCTAATTAAACTAAAAAGCAAAAGAAACCCAGCAAAAGAAGCTATCATCAAAATTAACAGACAACCTACAGAATGGGAGAACATTTTTGCAATCTATCCATCTGATAAAGGTCTAATATCCAGAGTCTACAAGGAACTTAAATTTACGTGAAAAAAAAAAGCCCATAGAAAGTGGGCAAAGGACATGAACAGACACTTCTGAAAAGAAGGTATACATGTAGGCCAGGCGTGGTGGCTCATGCCTGTAATCCCAGCACTTTGGGAGGCCAAGGCGGGTGGATCACGAGGTCAAGAGATCAAGGCCATCCTGGCCAACACAGTGAAACCCCATCTCTACTAAAAATACAAAAAAATTAGCCAGGTGTGGTGGCACGCGCCTGTGTTCCCAGCTACTCGGGAGACTAAGGCAGAAGAATCGCTTGAACCCAGTAGGTGGAGGTTGCGGTGAGCTGAGATTGAGCCACTGCACTCCAGCCTGGGTATACATGTGGCCAACAAACATATGAAAAAAAACCCTGAGGATTGGTGGTCAGCTATTTTTAGGCTTACCTCTTGGATATATGCTCAACAAGGGATGAATTATTAATGATTTTCCAGGAAAAGGGTAAGGATTTTCTGGAACAAAGGGTTTCTCCTTTTAGACCATATAAGGTAACTTCCAGATGTTGCCATGGCATTTGTAAACTGTCATGGTGCCGGTGAGAGTGTCTTATCATACTAATGTATTATAATTAGTGCATAATGAGTAATGAGGATAACCAGAGGTCACTTTCTTGCCATATTCGTTTTGGTTGACTTCTTTAGTACCTCCTATTTTTTTTCTTTTCTATTTTTTTTTTTTTTTTTTGAGACAGGATCTCACTCTTGCCCAGACTGGAGTGCAATGGTGCAATCTGAGCTCACTGCAACCTACACCTCCCAGGTTCAAACAATTCTCCTGTTTCAGGCTCCTGAGCAGCTCAGACTACAGATGCATGCTACCATGCCTAGCTAAATTTTTGTATTTTCAGTAGAGGTAGGGTTTCACCATGTTGGCCAGGCTGATCTCAAACTTCTGACCTCAAGTGATCTGCCTGCCTAGGCCTCCCAAAGAGCTGAGAATACCAGCAAGTGAACCACCGTGCCCAACCAGCACCTCCTGTTTTATCGGCAGGCTGTTTATGACCTGTGTATTGTGTTATCAGTCCTGCTGACCTCCTGTCTTATACTGTAACTAAGAATGCCTAAGCTCCCGGGAATGCAGCCCAGTAGGTCTTAGCCTCGTTTTATTCAGCCAGCCCCTGTTCAAGATGGAGTTGCTCTGGTTCAAACACCTCTGACAGAATGATAGCTCATGTTGATGGTAATGAGGGAGACAGGCAGAATCCTGAGTCACCCCTAGGATATTTTGGTTTGAGTAATAGCAAGGATAGTGGTTCCACTTACTGAAAAGGAGGAAACTGGGAGAGCAGCATGGTGTATGGTAGGTCGTGGGTCTGGCAGAATCAAGATGCCTTCCAGACCTTAGGCAGGGACTACTTGAACTTCCTGAAATATATCTATTCCACCACTGTTCTTGATCCCACCCCTGCCAGAAGGAAGCTTGCTCTAGTAAGGATTCATCCCTTTCCACCTTCTCAACAAAATGTGGACCATAATTGAGAAGCCCACATTGAAAGACCTACCTAAAGAGAAATTTGTTATATGCATGCTTTGTTTTACTAGAGTCTTCTCTAACAGCAGAAAATAGGCAAAAGGGAAAACTTATGCAACTTACTCAGAAATTAAAAAAAAAATAGGATGGGCTTTGCATCTTTATTCTTGAAGTTCAAAGAAACTTTGAAAATGAACTTTTTTTTTTTAAGACGGGGTTTCACCGTGTTAGCCAGGATGGTTTCGATCCCCTGACCTTGTGATCCGCTCGCCTTGGCCTCCCAAAGTGCTGGGATTACAGGCATGAGCCACCACACCCGGCCAAAAATGGACTTTTTAATACTAAAGGAAAAACTAGTGAACGTACCAAGAATTAGGTTAAATCTATATGCTGTTTCCTTAAAAGGGCTTTTATGATATCTGATAGGGGACTTAAGCTCCCTTGTTGAGATTTCTAACAAAGAAGAAAGGGGTGAGATTTTCTTCCTCATCTTTTTTTTTTGAGATGGAGTCTTGCTCTGTCCCCCAGGCTGGAGTGCAGTGGCATAATCTCATCTCACTGCAGCCTTCACCTTCCAGGTTCAAGTGATTCTCCTGCCACAGTCTTCCCATTAACTAGGATTACAGGAGCACGCTGCCACATCCGGCTAATTTTTGTATTTTTAGTAGAGATGAGGTTTCACCATGTTGGCCAGGCTGGTCTTGAACTCCTGGCCTCAGGTGATCCACCTGCCTCAGCCTCTCAAAGTGCTGGGATTACAGGCGTGAGTCACCTTGCCCAGCCCTCCTTGCCTTCTTATGATAGATGGTAACATTATCATAGCGAACACCTCCAATATCATAGTGAACAGGTGAATCACCTCCAAGTAGCTGTGCCCTGAGCTGACCCCTCTTGCATCACTGCTAGCCTTCATTGCATGACTTGCTTTAGCCAATGAGCCATCGGCAAATAGGTTGCAAGCAGAGGCTTGGTAAGCCCTTTCACATGGCACCTGCTCTTTTGAAACATTGGTGTGAGGAAGCCCACTCAAGCCTAAAGGATGAGAGGCCTTGTGGAGGAGAACTGGCAGGCCCCAGTAGACAGCGAGTACCAACTGACAGACTGTCATGAGGCTATCCTGGGAACACAGGAGACGAGAATATGCCACCCCAAAATAAGTCTCTTTGGCATAAGGACAGAATGAGAAACAGGAGACACAGAACCAGCTCTGAAAACAGAGTAGAAGTTACTCTTTCATAAGAGAACTTTACACCTAAAGGAAATCTCCATTTATAAGGGTGCTTCCCTCTGCACCAGAAAGAGGAGGATTAAATCAATAAAGATGCTCATCAATGGAGAAGGGACTGATTTTTAAATTTGTGTGATGAACCTTACCCGTGTTTACTGTGGTTTTCCTAGTCACCTCTCCATAACTTGCCTCCGTCAATTTCCTTTGAGATGAAGGTCACAGGTGTTAAAGCCTGAGTTCTGAGCCGCCTCTATGAGAGTCGCTCATTTTTCCCTGGGTATCTTCTGGGTCTGGGTATGTATACATGTTAATAAGTCAGCTTTTCTCTTGTTAATCTGTCTTCCATTATGGTGGGGGAGGGCACCTAAAAACTATGAAGGGTATAGAAAGAAATGTTTTTTTTCTAACCTACAGAACTGTCAGAGGACTTCAGCCATAGCAGTGATCCCAAGTGAGAAGCCGGTTCTTTATTGCTGGTCCTGTTTAAAATATTTTCAAAAAGATGACCTGATGATTTGGCAGTGAAATGAAAAGGGCACAGAAAGCAAATCAGCAGGGCCAAAATTTGAATTTCGTGGAGCCAATATTTGTTTTTAGAGAAATGACCACAAATCCATGTTTTTTTGCATATTCATTGTAAAGAAATGATGAGTTTATTTCATTTATAACAATCTTGTGTGTAAATAAAATAAGTATGATTTTTAATTTTTATTTATTATTATTTTTGAGACAGAGTCTTAGTCTGTCACCCAGGCTGGAGTGCAGTGGTGTGATCTCGGCTCACTGCAACCTCCGCCTCCTGGGTTCAAGTGATTCTCCTGCCTCTCCTCCCGAGTAGCTGGGACGACAGGCGCTGCCACCACACCCAGCTAATTTTTTGTATTTTTAGCAAAGTCAGAGTTTTGCCATGTTGCCCAGGCTAGTTTTGAACAACTGAGCTCAGGCAGTCTGCCTGCCTTGGCCACCCAAAGTGCTGGGATTACAGGTGTGAGCCATTGCACCTGGCCAGTGTGACTTTTTAAAAATGTGTCTAAATGAAGCAAGAGCAGCGGTTGGCCAGATAAATATTTCTGCCTCTGAAGGCCATCCTGTCTTTGTCCCAGCTATTCGCCTCTCCCATTGTAGTGCAAAAGCAGCCAAAAGGGAAACCAGTGAGCTTGGCTACCTCCCAATTAAACTTTATTTACAAGTACAGGTGGCAGGCTGGATTTGGACCATGAGCTGTAGTTTGCAAATCCCTGGTCTAAAAGAACCCCTTTAAATTTTTTAAAATAAAAATTATAAGTGGTTAAAAAAACGTATTGTCATAGTTTAATTGGCAAGGTTTTATATTTCTTAGTGGTACAAGAAATTATGGAACTTATATTTAGTAGAATTTTAGATTGAATGACATACAGTGTATATGTCCGTAAGGGGCATAGCATCACGCAATAAGGCTTGATAAGAATGAATAGAAGTTAGCAGTTAGATAATGCTTCTAAAGTTTTGGGCAACATGGTTAAACTCAGTTTGGTGGGGCAGCATATAACATGGCATGCAAAACTTGATGAAGCTTGATTAAGAAGGTCTGAATTTAGGGTGTGATGAGGGAACTCAGGATGAAATGAAAGCATCAGAATACATTCACATTTTTAAAAGGCTCCTGCTCTGTGGCTGGAGTAGCACACTGCCTCTAATATTGTTTTGCTCATCACTAGTACTCCTGTGAAATGATAAATATCCAGCTTTAATCATAAAGGTTGTCTTCACACAATTCTTCTTTTTTTAAAATGAGGTCTTGTGGCCAGGTGTGGTGACTCATGCCTGTAATTCCAGCACTTTAGGAGTCCGAGGCAGAATGGATCACCTGAGGTCAGGAGCTCAAGACCAGCCTGGACAACATGGTGAACCTCGTCTCTACTGAAAATACAGAAAGTAGCTGGGCGTGGTGGCAGGCTTCTCTAGTCCCAGCTACTTGGGAGGCTGAGGCAGGAGAATCGCTTGAACCCAGGAGGTGGAGGTTGCAGTGAGCCAAGATCATACCACTGTACTCCAATCTGGGTGACAGAGCAAGACTCCATCTCAAAAAAGGAAAACAAAGACAAGCTCTGGCATTGTCACCGAGGCTGGAATGCAGTGGTGTTTATTAACATGTATACATACCTAGAAGATATACCTACCTAGAAGTGCTCAAGGTTGCAGGGATCATAGCTCACTGCAACCTTGAACTCCTGGGCTCAAGCACCTCAGCCTCACAAGTAGCTAGGACTACAGGCATATGCTGTCACAGCTAGCTATATGTGTTAGTGTATGTGTGTGTGTGTGTGTGTGTGTGTGTGTGTGTGTATGTGTGTGTATTATTTATTTATTTATTTTTGCAGGGCGGGGCAGAGACTGGGTCTTGCTATGTTCCCAGGCTTATTTCAAACTCCTGGCCTCAAGTGATCCTCCCACCTCAGCCTCCCAAAGCGCTGGGATAACAGGCATGAGCCACTGTGCCCAGCTCACATTTTTCTTTACCAAGTAGGATCAGGGTAACTTGGAAAGCAGCCAATGCTGGATTGTGGGGCAGAGAAGACAAGGATGGCTCTGCTAATACTGATTGTTGGAGAATGATAATTCAGAGTTTTCTGGGTTAGCAATGATGGGAACCAAAAGTCTAGGGTGAACAGTGAGGCTCCCTCTCATGGCAGGGATGAGACAGGAGCAGGCTATGTATGAGAAGCAATGATTGCAGTCAATTGAAACAAATTACAGCTGCAAAGAAAGGTCAGATCCTCCATGATTCTAAAAAGGAGAGAGGTGAACAAAAGCACAGATGCATACCTAGTGTTGACGTTATTTCCATCAGGGGTTGCTGCAGATAATGAGAGGCCTCTGCCTAAGTTTTGGCTAACAGCTGTTATCAATCATTGATAGTTGTGTCTCTACCAAGTCCCACCCTGTTTAAGTCCTTCTATTTAATAGGGAGTGAATGAATGAATTTAGATAAGCCCTTCTGGGCCTATTTTGTGGAGCAATGTATGAAATAGATAATCAATGGTGGACTCTCTAGTTCTGGTTGTGATGATCTCATCCACAGGGATGAGCATATGGGAGCAAAGACAGGCAATGTTTCTGTGCTGAGAATAGAGAGACAAGAAAGCAAAACCAATCTTGTCCTCATCATGGTTGATGATCACTGCCTGGAACAATATGTTGATTTCTGGTGCTGATATGTTCTTCTGTGGTAAGGCAAAGAAGACCACTGGGTCAATAGGATGGAGTCCCCAGGCCCTGATGAGGCGGCTTTAGGGTTGTGTGGACCAGTATTCAGTAGATCCTTGCTTCTGATTGAGTTACCTTTGGGGAGATGGGGTCTGGAAGAATTAGGCTCTTATTTGTCATAAAATTGGGGAAAATGCTAAGGACAGATCACTCCAGTCCCCTGGTGGGACTGCTGTAGGGTACCTGATGCTTTGAGACCTGTGACATTCCTTAGCTTCCCCTGAATGAGCTGCAATTGGGATTTCAGCAGAAGACATCCCAGGCCAGCTTGAGTTCTGTAATTATTAAGACATGATCTCTTTTAGAAGCAAGGAATGGCAACTAGAGGGAGAGGGCATTTGTGGGTAGTATCACTACTTCCTTTGTTACCGTTTCTTCATAAACAGGCTTCTGCCTCAAAGAGTCTAGATGTTGTACAGCGGGTACTTACTTTTGTCTACCTGGGCCTCTTCCTTCCTTTTTTAGGAAATGCTTTTCTCACTCAAGTCTATTTCTCACTCAAGGCTATTCTGGTGAGGACTTCCCTATTTTCACTAACCCTTCCTCTCTGGTCACAGTTGAAGACTGGTCTAGGCATTGGCTCCAACCCAACCTAAGTTAATCATATCTGCTCCCTAGCCTCAGTCGATTGGCAGGTGTCTTAGTCCTTTCCAGCTGCAATTACAAAAATACCTTAAACTTAGTGACTTATAAACATCAGAAATTGATTTCTTATAGTTCTGGAGGCTGATGAGTTTAAGATCAAGGCCCTGGCAGATTTGGTGTCTGACAAGAAGTTCCTGATTCATAGATTATGCCTTCTCACAGTGTCCTCACACAGTGGAAGGGGCCAAGCAGCGATCTGGGGCCTTTTTTTTTTTGAGACAGAGTCTTGCTCTGTCGCCCAGGCTGGAGTGCAATGGCACAATCTTGGCTCATTGCAACCTCTGCCTCCCAGGTTCAAGCGATTCTCCTGCCTCAGCCTCCTGAGTAGCTGGGATTACAGGTGTGTGTCACCACGCCCAGCTAATTTTTGTATTTTTCATAGAGACAGAGTTTCACCATATTGGTTAGGCTGGCCTCAAACTCCTAACCTCATGATTCGCTCACCTCACCCCTCCAAAGGGTTAGGATTACAGGCGTGAACCACTATGCCTGGGTTCCCTGGGCCTCTTTTATAAGGGAACTAATTCCATTCATGAGGGCTCCATCCTCATGACCCAATCACCTCCCAAAGATGCCATCTTTAAATACCATTACCTTAGGGGTTAGGATTTCAACTTACAAATTTTTGAGGGGACACAGACATTCAGATGACAGCAATAGGGTGGTCACATGACCTACCCTGAACTCCTCTATTCTTCCCTAGAATTTTTTGAACTGGAATTAAAAAGAAGCTCCGTCCTTCTTGATGGTGGAGCTCGAGGAGATGAGTTTCATTGCTTGTGTAGCAGTGTTTCCTGCTGTGGCAGAAAGGTGATTTACAGAGAAGAGCAGAGAGTTATGCCAGAGCAAGAGTCATGTGGTTTATTCTCTGATTTTTCGTTTTCTGCATCCCTGTTTCTTTTGGAAATCACAAAGTTTCCAATACAAATCTCTTGGTTCAGTTTCTCTCGCTGGAACACAAAGTGTCCTGATCGAATTCCATCCTTAATTTGGCCATTTCATGTGGGTGGGTTAGAAAGACTTGGGTGATATTCCTCCATTTTCATTCCTCCAGTAACTCAGCCCTTGGCCACACACTCTTCTGTTTCTACTTTTCTCACGGTGAGCTTATCCATTTCCATTCCAGTCTACAATTTCTGTGCTAGGAGCCCACATTTATTTGTGCAGCACAGGTCTTTCTTTTGAGCTCCCCATTGTGTGTCTTGCTGTTTATCTGATAACTGATTTTGGGTGCCATGTAGGCATTTCAAAATTAGTATATTTGTAATGCATTGCTCCTAGTTTTACCTGTGTTAACAAATGCCACACTCTATCAAGCAATAGGGTGAGTACTTGGGGATCCCTCTTCCCTTGACAGGGAGGAATTTGGACCTGAAAGAGGGGAGGTGGACAACTTCATGAATTTACTGCTGTAGCTGGAGGGTGAGTTTTGAGCTTTTGTCTCTGGGGAAGGGAGGAGATGAGGGCCGTAGGGTGGTGAAGCACCTGCCCACTCTCTAGTGAAGGTCTGGTTCCGGTGGGGTGGTGGAAGCTAATCCTCTGCCATGGTTGACCTTATGGGTTCTGGATGGAGCAGAACATTTGTGGGGCTGTTTTTATAATTTAGAAACCTTTTTTGTTGAGGTAAAATCAACATAACATTAAATTTACTATCTTAACCGTTTTTAAGTGGAGAGTTCAGTGGCATTAAGTATATTCATGTTGTTGTCTACCATCACCACTATCCATCTCCAGAACTTTTCATCTTTCCAAACTGAAACTTTGTACCCCTTGAATAATAACTCCCCATTCCCCCTCTCCTCCCATCCCCTAGCAGCCACCATTCTGTCTCTATAGATTTGTTTATTCTGGACATTTCATATAAATGGAACCATATAATATGTGATCTTTAATGTCTGGCTTGTTGCACATAATATAATGTTTTCAAGGTTCATCCATGTTGTGGCATGTGTCAGAATTCTTTTTCAGGATGAATCATATTCTATCAAATGTATGTGCACCACGTTCTGTTTATCCATTTGTCCATTTGGGTTGCTTCCACCTTTTGGCTACTGTGAATAATGCTGCTATAAATACATTAGGTTTTTAAAGCAAGTTAGGTTTTTAAGGTAAAGTAATGGCTGAGGGTTACATTCTGCTAACAGATCATCTTTTACAAACAGGCTTGAGCCCCAGGAAGACAGAGTTCCACTGGCTTCTTCTTGGAGGCCAATTCTTCCACTAAGAGGTGAGACCAATTTTCACAAAGCTCTCAAAATTCAAAGAGCTTGGTTAAACCTTTTCCCTAGAATACTAAGGCTCACAGCTCTATACTTACATAAGTGTTTAATCATTTAGTGGTTCTTGGCACAGCAAGAAGGAGCTACTCTGCTTTAAGGTGACTTTCTGTCCTTACTTACATATCAAATAGCTGACAGCCTAGATAGGCAACATGGCAAGACCCCATCTCTACAAAAAATACAAAAAAATTAGTAGGGCATGATGGCATGCATCTGTAGTCCCAGCTACTTGGGGGACTGAGGTGGGAGGATGGCTTGAGCCCGGGAGGTCGAGGCTGCAGTGAGCTGAGATCATGCCACTGCACTCTAGCCTGGGTGATAAGGTGAGCCCCTGTCTCAAAAACAAACAAACAAAAAAGCTGGATCCCTCTCTCAATAAGGAAGACAGGGAAAACCACTACTTTCTGAAGGGATACTCCTTAATTAGGGCATTCTACAAAACGCATAACATAATATTTAAGACTGTGATTAGAATGGGTTAGAGTAGGAGTTACATTAGGAGTTAAGAAGCAGCCGCTCATGGCTAAGGTGCCATCTGCAGTCAGCTGAACTTTCACGCCTTCCATGTTCACAGTGACCTGGGATGTTCTTCCTGCAGGCTCAGAGGTGGTCCCCAGATCTGCCACGTGTCCTAGGCAAGAACCATGAGGAAAGTAGGGCACGTATTCCAAAATAAGAGTTATTAGTTTTTTGTTGTTATTGTTGATATTTTATATTTTCTTTGAAGTAGCTCTTACTCTTGGAGCAAATACCAGTCTGGTTCCACAGGGACTTCACTCTGGTTCAGAGTTTTCTCTCGAATCCTCAGTTCTAGGCATTCCACAGTAAGTGGGTAGGTCTCCAGCTCCAACTTGTTAGCAAACATGCTGGAAGATTCATACAGCCACTTTAAATCCCCAGGGCCATAGACGCACATATCTCGCCAATAGTGGCCTGTAAGTAAACAAGAAGACATCAAAGGAAACAAAGTAAAACAATCACCAAAACAAAGACATCTTGCATCCTGGAGAGAGAAAGCCTTCTGGATTCGTTCAACTCTGAGATGAGTGTTTATTGTGTAAGATACGCTACTTCATTTGCAAATGATTCTGTCAACTGCATTTATTTGCAGAAGCAGCAAGGATGAGTCTGAAATAGAATTTTGTGGGCGAATGCAAGCTTCAAGCTGAGAAGTTGTAGGAGTATGTAGCACTAATTCATTCAGTAAATAAGACGATGGCTATTCCTACTACCAGGTGACACTTCCTGGTGTCATCTTGATTTGCAAGATGAATCAGGCGTCTGATCACATCAGAGAGGCATATGTAAGGAAGAGAGAATTTCCCTAAATTCTAAAGTACAGAATAAAACATGATACATGCCTCAGAAACCCATGGAGTACTGTGGAAGTTAGGTCAAGAAGTAGAAATAAAGGCCTACATGAGGTAGTAAGTTTTTTTTTTTTTGAGATGGAGTCTCGCTCTGTCACCTAGGCTGGAGTGCAGTGGTGTGATCTCCGTTCACCACAACCTCTGCCTCCTGGGTTCAAGCAATTCTCCTGCCTCAGCCGCCAGAGTAGCTGGGATTACAGGCACACAATACCATGCCCAGCTAGTTTTTTGTATTTTTAGTAGAGATAGGGTTTTACTATATTGGCCGGATTGGTCTTGAACTCCTGATCTCGTGATCCACCCGCCTCAGCCTCCCCAAAGTGCTGGGATTACAGGCGTGAGCCACCGCACCTGGCCGAGGTAGTAAGTAGTTTTTAAAAATTGTCTCAAATTGTACTTTAGTTTCCTAAGCACCTTTGCGTAGCCAGTAAGTGAGAATTTGAATGACCAAGTACACATAGTCTTATTCAGAAGACAGCACTATCATGCTGTGTGGTTGCAAGTTTAGGTTGTGAAGTATCTCCTTTCTCTTAATGACTCTAGTCAGTACATCCTTCCCAAGGAATTCTCTCCACTCCATATAGGCCCTTCTCACTGACTGCCTCCTCTGTCCAACTCCAAGCTGGAACTAGAAGCCACACACTTCTCCCTCCCTCCCACAATGCTTCACCTTCACAGAAACCTGGGCTGCCCCAGAAACCGTGCTGGCAAGCCTGATCTCAAAATGCCCTGCCCTCTTCTTTTCCTTGTTTTATATTATTGCTCCTTTAGCTGCTATCCTACCCCTGGGGGAAGCTGAGACCCAAAGGGGTCACAGGGTGTGACCACACAATGGTGGCGAGGGATGGTTCAGGGTTGGAGGCCCAGGGCTGAAGAGGAACACTATGTTCTTGGGTGTGGAAACGACCCTGTACCTGGATGGTAGGGAAGAGTTTTAACCCTTGCATGGTGTGGTTAGAGGTGTGGATTTAGAAGATCACTGACTGTGGCAGCAGTGTAAAGGAAGGATGTAAAGGATGAAGATGACTTCTACTGACAGGCAAATGGTGAATTCATGTGCACAACAGGAAAGGGCGAGAGACATCAATTGTAGGAAGGGGCTGGGTGAGCTGAATTGGAGAAAAGAGAAAGGTAGCAAGGCACAGGAGAGTTTTGTTTTTGTTTTTGTTTTTTTTGAGATGGAGTTTCACTCTTGTTGCCCAGGCTGGAGTGTAATGGAATGATCTCAGCTCACTGCAACCTCTGCCTCCCAGGTTCAAGTGATTCTCCTGCCTCAGCCTCCCAAGTAGCTGGGATTACAGGCATGAGCCACACATCTGGCTAATTTTGTATTTTTGGTAGAGATGGGGTTTCTCCATGTTGGTCAGGCTGGTCTTAAACTCCCGACTTCAGGCAATCCGCCCACCTCAGCCTCTCAAAGTGCTGGGATTACAGGCGTGAGCCACTGTGGCTGGCCAGCACGGGAGCTTTCATTGGAACCATGAGTGCAGGTCAGAGAAAGGAGGCAAGGTTAGGAGTGACATCAGTTGGCGTAAAGGAGAGGAAAACTCTGGGTTAGTTTTGCTTCCTGATGAAGTAAAGTTGCAGGAAGAGATGTGGGCACACAGACACATCCACATACTGCAGTGTGGCCCATCTCAGCCTATCTCAGTATTCTAAATGCCAAGTTGGCCTAGGAGGCCTGCCATCAATATTCTATCCCAGAAAACAAGCAGCTACTATGTTTCAGAGCCTGGTGGTTTCCCAAACTGCAATCTATGAAACATGAGAGTTAAGAGAAAGACATGAAAGAGATGAACTACCAAAAATGGGAGTGGTGTTTCTATAGTCAAATAAGTTCAAAAAAGATTGCATGTTACTCCACATATCACCAGATGACTGGCTCTGAAATTTCTGCATTATTTTCTCAGCATTTCCCAAATGGATTGGGCGATGAAACACCTTTTCTCATCACATCCCTGCAGAGCCTGGCGTTACAAAGAGCATGATGTTCTAACTTTATGTACTGCAGGTGTGCCCTATGCACGGGGGCTGGTTTCCCAACTGTCTAACCATAGTCTACAGTAAGAAAATGCAGAAATTGGGCAGATTGGGGAACTTATAGCAATCTGACATTACTACAACATTCAGGCAGCATTTTGCTTTTTTGTTTTTTTAATTAATCTTTTTCTTTATATTTTGTAATAATGTTACTGCACAACCAATTGGAAAGAAAAGACTGTCTCTTCACATATGGGTAAGAAGCACATTTTTGAAGAGCAATGGCTTCAAGACATTGTTCCCACAGACATTGTTTTTATTTTTTTGAGGCAGAGTTTCGTTCTGTCGCCCAGGCTGGAGTGCAGTGGCGTGATCTCGGCTCATTGCAACCTCCGCCTCCCAGGTTCAAGCGATTCTCCTGCCTCAGACTCCCAAGTAGCTGGGATTACAGATGTGTGCCACTATTCCCAGCTAATTTCTGTATTTTTGATAGAGACAGGGTTTTACCATGTTGGCCAGGCTGATCTTGAACTCCCAACCTCAGGTGATCCGCCTGCTTCACCCTCCCAAAGTGCTAGGATTACAGGTGTGAGCCACTGCGCCTGGCCCTGTTCTCATAGACATGTGAGTCTCATGGATTAGAAATACATATATATATATATATATATATTTTTTTTTTTTTAAGAGATGGGGTTTCTCCATGTTGGCCGGGCTGGTCTTGAACTCCTGACCTCAGGTGATTCGCCCACCTCGGCCTCCCAAAGTGCTGGGACTACAGGCGTGAGCCACTGCGCCTGGCCCTGTTCTCATAGACATGTGAGTCTCATGGATTAGAAATACATATATATATATATATTTTAAGAGATGGGGTTTCTCCATGTTGGCCGGGCTGGTCTTGAACTCCTGATCTCAGGTGATTCGCCCACCTCGGCCTCCCAAAGTGCTGGGACTACAGGCGTGAGCCACTGCGCCTGGCCTGGATTAGAAATATTAAGAATGTTAACAAATATTCAATGGCTAACTTTTGTTTTGCCATTTAATTAAGTGACTTCCATCATCTGTTTCTGTCATTTCATTTTTAAATATGTTATTTTAACATACATACAAAGGAGGAAGGACTTAATTTCAAATAAAGGACAGTCCTTTAAAATTTAAGAAACATAGCTTTTTGAAAAACTTGCTGCATCGTCCTTTTTCCTCATTTTGCCGAGGTTTGGTGAGGATTTTATCACACAGGGACATTCTTCATAGACTAGGCTGTGAAAATGACTGACTGAGAAAAACGACTTCTCAGCTTCTGGGTCCGAAAGGAAGGGAAAGGGGAAGTGAGGAGAGGCTTTCCCACAGACTTTCTCTGAAGGCGCTGAGAACCAAAGCAGAGCAAATCTCTCTCGTGGTTCACAAACAGGAGGTCACTTTCATGCCCGTCTGTATATTAAGATGACACATGAACCAGGAAGTATTTTGAAGAATTTTGTAACTTATTTCACATCAAGCAAGTATGTGCGTGTGTGTGAGCAGGGAAGGCTAGTCAAATGCTACCGTTTATAGTGTGTTCCCGAGACTTGAGCGCTTTCCGTGTTCCATCTAGCTATTACTGCAGGAAGCAGGGGCTGAAGGCAGGCAGGTGCGGTGACAAAGCCCTAGGCTCCAAATCAGATGGCCACGTTCTGTTGCTGGTCTTGCCTCTCACTGGCAACTCACGGACTTGTCATTTTCTTTCTCAGAGCCTCAGTTTCCATATCTATAAAGTGAGGAGGACCAGAGTTCTTAGGATTCTAGAGCTCTAAATCTGTAAGAGGAAATAATTACTGCAAATCTCCCGTCAGGTACTCGGAGCTATTAATTCTCGACCACTCGCTGTATGACCCAGGCACAATCATTTCCATGATCATTCCAGACAGACACTGTCATTCTAAATGCCCTTTCACTGTGTCTCTTTATTCTGATGGTGAAAATGGAAGTTCCAATGGAGAAAAAAAAAAATGAAATGTTACCGTGGCAGCCTTTGTGAATATCTTCCTGGAAAATCCACTTCACAGCTCTAAGACTCGTGGCTGAGATTTCTTGGTTCATGGATCCAGGGGCATCTGCAGGGTGCATGAGGAGAGAGACAGAAGTGGTTGGAATCGGTCGGGGAATCGTGGAGGGACCCTAAACAACCGTGTCCTTCCTACAGGATGTGGGAATTTGTGTATTTGTTCCCTTTGCTGTTGGCCCTTCTGTGCACTTTTTCTTTTCTTTCTTTCTTTCTTTTTTTTTGTTTTTTTTTGAGATGGAGTCTCCCTCTATTGTCCAGGGTGGAGTACAGTGG
>PVKP010015570.1:0-22388 GCA_004027715.1 Plecturocebus donacophilus | reverse complement strand
TAGAATGTAATCTATTAGCCTTTAAATATGATTTAATATCTATAATAAGGATTCAAACACACAAACTACTTAGCTAAATTTCTAAAACACATTACAGGAAAATTATTTCCCTATGACAGGTGTTTTCAAAGGTTAGCATAACTCAGAATCACCTGGGCTTGAGATCGCGGATGGCTACTCCTCCCTGCAGAGTTTCTGATTCTGCAGGTGTGGGGAGGGAGGCGAGTAATTTCATTTCCAAGTTCCCAGTGCTGACTGCTCTAGGAACCATACTTTGAGAACTGCAGAGGTACAAGAAACTAAACCTCTTGATGATGATCTTAGAATGCACATTTTGGGCAGAGCATGGTGGCTCACACCTGTAATCCCAGCATTTTGGGAGACCTAGGTGGGAGGATCATTTGAGCTTGGGAGTTGGAGATCAGTCTGGGCAACAGAGCAAGTTCCCATCTCTATTTTTATTTTATTTTGTTTTTTGAGATGGAGTCTCACTCTGTTGCCCAGGCTGGAGTGCAGTGATGCAATCTCAGCTCACTGCAGCCTCTGCCTCCCGGGTTCAAGCAACTCTCCTGCCTCAGCCTCCCAAGTAGCTGGGATTATAGTAATGAACCACCATGCCTGGCTAATTGTTGTATTTTTACTAGAGACAGGGTTTCACCATGTTGGCCAGGCTGGTTTTGAACTCCTGACCTCAAGATGATCTGCCCACCTCAACCTCCCAAAATGCTGGGATTATGGGCATGAGCCACGGTGCCCGGCCCCATCTCTATTTTTTAAAAATGCGTGTTTTAAGTCTGGGCATGGTGGCTCATGGCTGTAATCCTAGCACTTTGGGAGGCCAAGGTAGGTGGATCACCTGAGATAAGGAGTTTGAGACCAGCCTGGCCAACCTGTTGAAACCCTACCTCCACTGAATACAAAAAATTAGCTGGCGTGGTGGCTCATGCATATAATTCCAGCTACTTGGGAGGCTGAGGCAGGAGACTCACTTGAACCTGGGAGATGGAGGTTGCAGTGAGCTGAGATTTCGCCATTGCACTCCAGCCTGGACAACAAGAGCGAGACTCCATCTCAAAAAAAAAAAAAATCATGTTTTATACTTCTTTTGTAGAGGAAGAGAAGAGATCCCAACATTCTTCCACTCCATCTTCCCAAAACACAGGTGGAGTTTAGATTGGTCCTATAGGGGTTTCTTTTAACTACAATTGACCCTTCCATAGTGTGGATTTGGACTGAGTGGATCCACTTATATCTAAAATTTTTTCAACGAAAGGTCGATGGAAAATTCAGTATTTGTGGGATGTGGAATCCATGTATAGGAAGGACTGACTTTTCCTATACTTTCTTAGGGAAGGACTTGAGTGTGCATGAATTTTGGTATATGTGGGGTTCCTGGAAACAATCCCCCATGTACTGATGGATGACTATATAGTTTCACATAAATACTAAATCTGCCACTTCACCATCTCCTTCTTTCCTGGTGTTTCCCTTGCTGGCAACTGTGAAATAGTCTGGACTAGCATCCAACTCCTCCTCCTCCCACAACTTTTTATAATGACAGTCCTCTCTTATTGATTTGTAATTGGCCGCTTTATATAAAAAGGTGATTATATCTGTATCTGAGCACTTTTTCCCCACCTTGCCTTTTATCTCAAACTTTCCTTGTTTAAATTGTTTGTATGCATTTTATGTTAGTGGGATCTTTCCCTATTATCTTTCTTGGTGGTTATTATAAGAAAGCTATTGAATGTCTTATGTTTTAGTTCCTTCTTATGTTTTTCAGATGTCATATAAGGATAGGATTTGAGACCAGCCTGGCCAGCATGGTGAAACCCTGTCTCTACTAAAAATACAAAATATTAGCTGAGCATGGTGGCCCACGCCTGTGAAGAAGAGCAGTAGTCTGTTGGTATGAGACATTTGGGGTGTTTTTGTTGAATTTTTTTAGGAAGTAGAAGAGTTTTTCTGTGGGGTACAGGTGGGTTTTTTTTTTTTAAGTCAGGGGGTGTTGCTGGCGGTGGGTATCACAAGGTCCAGTGTCACAAGGTTGGGTTATCAGTTAAGGCAGGAATGGCTGAGTCAGGAACAATGGTGGAATGTTACCAGGTTGGTTAATTGGGCTCTGCAGGAGCAGCCATTTTCCTTCTTTTTGTGGTTTTTCTGTTACTTCAGATTCTCTGGCTCCAGGAGGCCATCCAGAGGGTGCATGTGGGTCATGGAGGTCACCATGGCCTAACCATACAGCCCATGGTGCAGTCACTTTAAAAACCTTACACCAACCTCAGGTGATCCGCCTGCCTTGGCCTTCCAAAGTGCTGGGATTACAGGTGTGAGCCACTGCACCCTACCTGTTTTACTGTCACACTGGCTAGAGTACAATGGCGAAATCTCGGCTCACTATAACCTCTGCCTCCTAGGTTCAAGTGGTTTTCCTGCCTCAGCCTCCTGAGTAGCTGTGATTAATGTGCACACCACCACAACCGGCTACTTTTTTGTGTTTTTAGTAGAGATGGGGTTTCACTATGTTAGCCAAACTAGTCTCGAGCTCCTGACCTTGTAATCCACCTGCCTTGGCCTCTCAAAGTGCTAGGATTACAGGTGTGAGGCACTGCACCTGGCCACAATAAACTATTATTCAGGCATTAAAAATTTAATACTGATAAATGTTACAACATGAATGTACCTGGAAATATTACGCTAAGTGAAAGAAGCCAGTTTTAAAAGGTCACATATAATCCTATTTATATGGAAATCCAGAATAGAGAAATCTCCAGAACAGAAATTAGTCTAGTGCTTGTTTAGGGCTGAGTAGTAGAGATGGGAATAGGGAAAGAGGAGAGGGGAGATAAGAATCGAATGATAGCTAAAGGGCATAAAGTTTCTTTCCGAGGTGATGAAAATGTTCTAAATGCATTGTGCTGATGGTTGCACTTATCTGGGAAATGCCAGACACCACTGAATTGTGCACTCCAAATTGTATTCACTCTTTCCATTTTCACCTTTACCTCACGTCAAAGGATAGTCAGTAGTCAACTGGCATACCTTGTTTTTAGTTTTTAATTTTTTTTGAGACAGAATTTCGCTTTTGTCACCCAGGCTGGAGTGCAGTGGCACAATCTCAGCTCACTGCAACCTTTGCCTCCCACGTTCAAGTGATTCTCCTGCCTCAGCCTCCCGAGTAGCTGGAATTCTAGGTGCCCGACACCATGCCCAGCTAATTTTTGAATTTTTGGTAGAGATGAGTTTTTGCCGTGTTGGCCAGGCTAGTCTTGAACTTTTTACCTCAGGTGATCCGCCTGCCTTGGCCTCTCAAAGTGCTGGGATTACAGGCATGAGCCATCACACCCCGCCTAGTATATATACCTTGAGGATCCTTTTTGGCAGCAAAGTGATTCTCCTCTTTTCTTATGGTGATATAATACAGAATTGAAGACTTTAATTTTTATGGCAACTGAGGAGTCTTTAGTATTTAGTAATTAGTTACTAATAGTTATAAATAGTTGCTAATACTAATAGTTACTAAATAGTAAATTATTATTTGGTAGTTAGTTACTAATAGTTACTCATTAGTTACTAATTACTAAATAGTAAAGGAAAGTATAATTTTGTGTTCAAAAATGAAAATCAATGCATTACTAGGGTTCATATTCAATATCCTATTGCTGAGTCTGGCTTTTTTTTTTTTTTTTTGAGACGGAGTCTCACTTTGTCACCCAGTCTGGAGTGCAATGGCATGATCTTGGCTCACTGCAACCTCCACCTCCCAGATTCAAGTGATTCTCCTGCCTCAACCTCCTGAGTAGCTGAGATTACAGGCACCTGCCACCACACCTGGCTAATTTTTTGTATTTTTAGTAGAGACAGGGTTTTGCCATGTTGGCCAGGCTGGTCTCGAACTCCTGACCTCATGATCCACCTGCCTCGGCCTCCCAAAGTGTTGGGATTACAGGTATGAGCCACTGCACCTAGCCTGAATCTGGCTTTTTATTAAACTTGCCAATCTTGTGACGCGCCTACTGCATATGCACATGAATGGATCTCATTGGAACTCCACAAGGGCACTTTGTTATCAGTGTAGTGCTGAGTTGGTTTTGTTTTCAATTGCTTTTCTTGTTTTTGAGTTATTAGTTATTATTAGTCTTGCAATTTAATTTGTTATATCCTAGACTGCAGAGGTGTATGTTTGGCTCAGCAATATTTGGGTCTATAATGTTTCCATGTAAAGCATGTATCACTTAAGGTAAAGCACATATTTTCCTAAAACTTACTTGTACGGTGTCACTTCATTGGTGATGTGTGATTCCTGAATCTACTATTTGAATAATTTGCGTCATGCTCTCGGAGTAAGAGTAACACTATTTCTGTATTAATGATTTATGCACAGGTTTATTGTGTATCAGGCCAGGACTAGGGTCAAGTGACGAGGCGTTCGCTCTCAGGGTCTTGTGAGTGCTGATCCTGAATGTGAACACGTTGAGTTTTAAACCCCAGGTGTTTCACATGTCTCATCCTATTCTTGACCCTGTGGTCCTTTACAAAATCCTATACATAAGGCCATAAAAAAAATAAGTCATTCAAGGCTGGGCACGGTAGCTCACGCCTGTAACCCCAGCACTTTGGGAGGCTGAAGTGGGTGGATTACCTGAGGCCAGGAGTTCAAGACCAGCCTAGCCAACATGGTGAAACCCCATCTCTACTAAAAACACACAAAAAATTAGCCAAGAGGTGTAGTCCCAGCTATTCCAGAGGCTGAGGCAGGGGTTTCAGTGAGCTGAGATCACACCACTGCACTCCAGCGTGGGCAATAGAGTGAGACCATCTCAAAAAAAAAAAGTCATTCATAAACATTGGTAACATGAGTTTCAGAATCCATTTCTCAAATTCTTTATTGAAGAATTTGGGAATAAGAAGTAAAGTTGGGCCAAGTCTAATCACATTGTTCCTTAAAAACAGAGAAACTTTCCTGCCGTGGTCAGAGGGAGATGGGATGAGGGAAGAATGGTTAGAGAGAAGCAATGTTGTTAGGTTTGAAGATGGAGAAAGGTGACCAGGGGCCAAAGAATGTGTGCAGCCTCTAGAAGCTAGAAAAGATGAGGAGACATGCTCCCTAGACCCTCCAGTTAGGACTGCAGCCCTGCCAATGCTTGAATTTAGTCCAGTGAGACCCACGTCAGACTTCTGACCCACAGAATGGTAAGATCATAAATTTATGTTAAAACAGCCACTGAGGCCGGGTGCTGTGGCTCACGCCTGTAATCCTAGCACTTTGAGAGGCCAAGGCAGGCAGATCACCTGAGGTTAGGAGTTCGAGACCAGCCTGGCCAATGTGGTGAAACCCCGTCTCTACTAAAAAAAAATACAAAAATTAGCTGAGTGTGGTGGTGTGCACCTGTAATCCCAGCTACTCTGGAGGCTGAGGCAGGAGAATGGCTTGAACCCCCGCAGGTGGAAGTTGTAGTGAGCCTAGATCGCGCCCTTGCACTCCAGCCTGAGTGACAAGAGCAAGACTCTGTCTCACAAGCAAGCAAGCAAACAAAAAAAACCCAGCCACTGAGTTTTTGGCAATCTGTTAAAACAGTCATATGAAACTAACACCCCTCCTGAGATAAATGAACATTTTAAGTATTGTTTTTTGGTTTTTATATACGCTATGGCTTGCCACCAAGGGTGGGGATCTGGCTTTACTATTTGAGGTGTGAAGAGCAGTTCCAGAATCCCCACTTGTTCTAATGAGCAGAACAAGCTGCTTTCAGGTGGAAAGACCCCAGGGCCTCCCTTGGTGCTGCCGTGTCCGCCGTGGTGGGCTTGAAGTGCTTCAAGCAGGAAAGTAATCTTATCAAATTCTGATGCTACAGTTGTTGCCATCAAAGCTGTGAACTGGATATTGTTGCTGAAACTCAAGGCCATGTGGAAAGGTGTGTCTACTCTGGTGGGAGCCAGAGTTGACTGCTACTTTCTGAAGCCCATAATCTCTATTTGAATGAAAGAGGATCTATCACAAAAATTTAGAAAACCATTTTCAAGAGCTAAACAAATATTTGAATCTTTTGATTGAAAGTGCCCCCCTTTTTTGTTGTTTGTTTGTTTTTAACTTGATGTGGAGTCTTATTATGTTGCCCAGGCTGGTCTTGAACTTCTGTGCTCAAACTGTCCTCCCACCTCAGCCTCCTGAGCAGCTGGTATTATAGGTATGTAACACTGAGGCTGGCTTTGAAAGTACCTATTGAGTGCCAGACAGTTAATTTTTAAAAGAAATCCACACATTAGATATTTTCTGATAAAATTTCAAGTCCTCAAAGTCAAAGAAAAAAATCCTAAAAGGTTATATAGAGCATAGATTATCTAGCAAAGGAAAAGATCTAATTAGTAACAGAGTCCTCATTAGTGACATTTGATACTAAAAGTGATCAGAGCAAAGTTACGAGGGAGATTATCTTAAATTCAGAATTATGTGCCAACAAATCTATCATTCAAGAGTGAAAACAAATGTAAGAACTTTCAGAACACGTATTAATAATGACCCAGGGATGCAGTCTAATTGTATAAAATATTAATTTAAGAAAGATAAATGGAATGTAAAAAAATAGCAAGCAGAGAAATAAGTTAAACTCATAATTAAGTATAAGTAGTTGTTGATAACATTACTTTGATACTGATGGTAATTGTGAAGAAATTGCCTAAGCATTGCCTAAAAAGTAGAGGCAAAGATTAGATAAATGTATATTCTCTCCTCCTGCCCTAATTCTACTTTTGACAGAAAAGGTCTTTCTTTTCCAATTCTTATAACTTTTTTCTTTTTCTTGCCTTATCAAGCTGGCTACAGTTTCCTTTAAAATACTTAATTTGAAAGTGATAATGTCATCCTTATTACCTTCTTTAAATAAAATACTTCTGAGATTTCATCTTTAAGAATAAGATGTTTGCGACCAGGCGTAGTGCACGCCTATAATCCCAGCACTTTGGGAGGCCGAGGTGGGTGGATCACGAGGTCAGGAGCTCGAGACCAGTCTGCCCAACATAGTGAAACCCCATCTCTACTAAAAATACAAAACATTAACCAGGTGTGGTGGTGTGCACCCGTAATCCCAGCTACTTGGGAGCCTGAGGCAGAAGAATCATGTAAACCCAGGAGGCGGAGGTTGCAGTGAGCCGAGATTGCACCATTGCACTCCAACCCAGTCAAGAGTGCAAGACTCTGTCTCAAAAACAGAGAGAGAGAGGAAAAAAAGAATAACATGTTTGCAGTAGATTTTTGGAAGGTAATTATACATCCAGCTTATCTGTGAGTTTCTTCATTTAGCCTCTTCCCCTTTGCTTCTTTGGAACCGAGCCAGGTCCATAGACATTCTTTCTGCCAGTTCAGGCATTCTGATTGCATCGGTGTAAAAAGAAGCCGGGACTTGTGCTTTTGATCCTTTAAGAGTGTCCTCTCACCTTGGAGAAATCGACTTTGCTGGCTCATTCTGAGATTTGTGGAAATCAATATCCCCTGCCTGCTTCTTCCCACATGCAACACTGTTTAATCTTCGCTGTTCTGGAAACTCCTTCACATACTTTGTGGTTTACAGTTTCTATTTCTTCTAGTTTCAATGAAGTTAGAGTTTCTAGTTCTTATTCTCTTTATGGCTTTTTGATATTATCCACTGAAGGGGATTACTGACTTTTTACTGACATCTTCCAGTAAAAGTCACAGCAGAATTCTTATCAGAAACTTACAAGCTAATCCTAGTTAATTGGCAAGTGCAAGGACCAAAAATAGCCAAGAACATTTTGAGCATAATAACTGAAATGATGCTATTGCTATTTAAAAAAAAAATAGATGAATGGAAAATAATAGCTTAGAAACTGACCCAAGGAGCTTAGACTGAGAAGCAAATAGCACTAAAAACAGCACTATTCAATAAATGGTGCTGGAAACATTAATTATCCAAATGGATAAAGATACATTAGATGCATTGCTTATCCCCCCCCAATAATTTTCACATATATCAAAATGGTAAATCAAAAACAGAAAAACCATTAATAGAAAATGTGAGAGAATAATCTTATGGTCTCAGGGTAGGGCAGGGTTTCTTAGAGAAGGTTTAAAATGCATAGACCATTATAGTACCAGGATGGCTTGAGTAAGATAAGGGAGGAGGTACAAACTGGGTGTGATAGCTCATGCCTGTAATCCCAGCACTTTGTGAGGCCAAGGCAGGAGGATTGCTTAAAGCCAGCAGTTCAAGACCAGCTTGAGCTACTTAGGGAGACCCTGTCTTTACAAAAATTAAAAATAAAATTAGCCAGGTGTGGTGGCACACACTTGTGGTCCCAGCTACTTGGGAGGCTGAGGCAGGAGAATTGCTTGAGCTCAGGAGGTTGAGGCTGCAACGAGCTGTGATTGCACCATTGCACTCCAGCCTGAGCAACAGAGTGAGAGGCCGTCCACCCTGCTGCCCTGCAAAAAAAAAAAGAAAAGAAAAGGAAAAGGTGAGAGGCCCAAGGTAAGGAGAGATGGAGAGAAGAGTTGGGCAGATCCTGTGGCAACCTTCAGGCTTTAATGAGTTAAAGACTTTTTGGCAAAGTGGCAAAAGTACTTGAAGCAGAAAAGTAATCTTGTCAAATTTGTGAATTTTTTTTTTTTTAGACAGATTCTTGCTCTGTTGCTCAGGCTGGAGTGCAATGGTGCAATCTCAGCTCACTGCAACCTCTGTCTCCTGGGTTCAAGCAATTCTCTGCCTCAGCCTCCTGAATAGCTGGGATTACAGGCGTCCACCACCATGCCCAGCTAATTTTTGTATTTTTAGTAGAGACAGCGTTTCACCATCTTGGCTAGGCTGGTCTTGAACTCCTCACCTCGCGATCCACCTGCCTTGGCCTCCCAAAGTGCTTGGATTACACGCATGAGCCACTACACCTGGCCAAATTTGTGTTTTTAAATATTAGACTGGCTGCAGTGGGTTGCAAGGGGATGGGGAGATATTAGGAGACCATTCAGGAAGCAGTTGCAATAGAGCAAATGATGAGGATGGCATGAATTGAAATGATTGCAGAATGAATGGTAAGAATAGAATGTTACAAGGTCAGGAGTAGTGGCTCACACCTGTAATCCCAGCATTTTGGAAGGCCGAGGCAGGCAGATCACAAGGTCAAGAGATCGAGACCATCCTGGCCAACACGGTGAAACCCTGTATCTACTAAAAATACAAAAAAAATTAGCCAGGAGCAGTGGCACGCACCTGTGGTCCCAGACTCGGGAGGCTGAGGCGGAAGAATCGCTTTAACCCAGGAGGCGGAGGTTGCAGTGAGCCGGGATTGCCCCACTGCACTCCAGCCTGGTGACAGAGCAAGACTCCGTCTCAAAAAAAAAAAAAAAAAAAAAAAGAATAGAATGTTACAAGATAAAGACAGGATATAGACTCAGCAGAACCTGGTGCTTGTTTGGATTTGTGGTGTGAGGGAGGAGTTGGGGTCGTCTTGGGATATGTTGATTTTAAGGACCCAGTGAGACACCCAAGAGGAGAGGTTGAAAAACCAGTTGAATATATGTGTTTGGAACTTTAAAAATGTGTTTGAGCTCCAGGTTTAAATCTGGAATTATTGTGTGTAGATAGTAATTAAGGTTATAAGGGTGACGAGAACACTTAGAACAGGGCATACACCCTGACCCTTGGGCTGGCCATATGTTTCTGTATAGCCCACAAGCTAAGAATTGTCTTTATATGTTTGAATGGCTAGGGGAAAAAAAGAATAATAATATTTTCTGACATGTTAATTAATGAAATTCAAATTTTGTGTCTGTAAATCAGGTTTTATTGGAACATGGCCATACCCATTCATTTGGCAGCTTTCAAGCTGTGTGACTATGATAGAGAACTAGAGATAGTGTAGTCTACAGAGCCTAAAATATTTGTTGTGTGGCCCTTTTGCAGACACTGTGTTGACCCTTGACTTAGACAAAGACCATATCATGATAAGTGAATAGGGCTTCAGGCCACTTTCTGATAAGTGTCCACATCAATGGTTTATTAAAGGATGATGAACTGACAAAAGAAGCTAAGAAACTGCCAGAGAATTAGGAGAACCAGGCGTGGCTCAAGCGTGACCAGTTGATTTATTGACACAGAGGTCATTAATGTTCTCTGGAGGTTATTTGAAAGAAGAGGTCAAGGGAGGAAGAGTGACAGAATGGAGGTGAACTAGGTTGAGGAGAAAGGCATATACGAGGAACAGGAGGAATTGGAGATGGCAGCTGTTGACAGCTCCTTCTAGAACTGTGGCTGGATGAGAGGAGATGAAGCATCTTAAGAAATATAAAGGCCTAAGGCAGACTAATTTGTCTTTTATTTTTATTAAGATGGAAGAGACTTGAATATATCTAAAGGCAAAAATAAAGAAGCCCTTAGAACAGAATAGGATGAAGATTTAGAAGAGAAAGGATCATCATTTGTACAACTTTCCTGAGAAAGAATTTTCCTTGAACACGGGTAGGTTTTGCTTATTTCAAGATGTGCATAAATAGACTTTCTCACCAGGCGCAGTAGCTCATGCCTGTAATTCCAGCACTTGGGAGGCCAATGCAGGGCAGGAGTTCGAGACCAGCCTGGCCAAATGGTGAAACCCAGTCTCTACTAAAAATACAAAATTAGCCTGGCGTGCTGGTGGGCGCCTGTAGTCACAGCTGCTTGGGAGACTGAGACATGAGAATTGCTTGAACCCAGAAGGCAGAGGTTGCAGTGAGCCAAGATTGTGCCATTGCACTTCAGCCTGGGGATCAGAGTAAGACTCTTTGTCTCAAAAAAAAAAAATTCTCTCAGCATACAAATTTTTTTAAATCAATCTCCACATCACCCTTGTTTCTTCTAGTTCAACCTTTCATTTGCCCCCCAGATTTCTTTTTGTCATTTCCTTAATGAGGCCTAATTGTCTCACCTATCCCCACCAATCTAAATTAGACCTCAATTGTCTGAATAAATGAGGAGATGCAGAGCACAAATAAGGAAATATTTTGGCCAGGCTCAGTGGCTACTGTCTGTAATCCTGACACTTTGGGTGGCCAAGGTGGGAGAATTGCTTGAGAACAGGAGTTTGAGACCAGCCTGGGCAACATAGTGAGACCTTTTCTCTACTAAAGAAAAAAAAATATATAAATGTATAATATTTGTACTATGAAATATATATAGTTATTTTGCAGGCACACACACATATATATGTAAAATAAAATCACTATCCTGGCGTGGTGGTGCACACCTGCAATCTTAGCTACTCAGGAAGCCGAGGTGGGAGGATCTCTTGAGCTCAGGAATTAGAGGTTGCAATGAGCTGTGACGGCACTACTGTACTCTAGTCTGGATGATAGAGCGAGACCCTCTCTCAAAAAAAAAGAGAGAGAGAAAGAAAGAAAGAGAGAGAGGAAGGAAGGAAAGAAAGAAAGATTGATTTTGTCCTTGGATGGAAGGATTCTTCAAGAAGAAAGAATGTATACAAATGCAGGCAGCAGCTGAGAGAGTTTCCATCTGTCTTCTCTGTTTTGTGTTGCTATAACAGAATACTACAGACTGGGTAATTTATAAACGATAGAAGTTTATTAGGCTCACAGTTCTGGAAGCTGGGAAATCAGAGATCAAGGGGCTGCATCTGCTGAGGGACTTGATGCTGCATCATCCCATGGTGGAAGACAGAAAGCCAAGAGAGCAAGAGAGGGTGGAACTCACTTTTATAACCAACCCACTCTCAACATAACTAACCCTCCCCCATGATAATGACATGAATCCACTGTTTGCCTGTGTTTGCTCTGTGAATTTGGAGGCAAGACCAGCTGTAGAAAGTGAGGTTGGTAGAGGAGGCTGGAGGTTTGAGAAGAGTGGAGAAAGTCTGAAGTAGTCGTTGCTATAGTGGACATGTGTGACAATCAGATCATCATAGCAAGAGCCTGCTGGAATTGAGGGCCCAGTTGAAGCGATAAGTTAAGAACATACAGATATAATGTTCTGCTTGATTGTGCAGTTTCTGCACTAATACTCAGCGGTCTAACATAGAGATGATGGCTATCTGAATTTGTTATAGGAAGTGTGGATTTCTAAATGGGTACAACCAAAAGACAAAGAGGCAAAAAGAATGTTTGCAAAAACAGAGATTGGCAGTAGGTATTATGAATAGCAAATAAAAAGAAGCTAGCAAGAGAGGAATAGAGAAGGAGAAATAGAGGGAGTGAAATGTGTAAAATAAGTGCCGTGATGGTGGTTAGTTATGCAAGCTGCAAGGGGATGAGGGAAGTGGTTAGATTAAATCAGACTGGGGAAATGGGCAGGTTTGGGGGATGTTTGTAAAAGTTTCTTTAAACATGATAACATCCTTACACTAGAAAAGAAACATCAGGTTTAGAAATGGAAAAATTGTCTATGCCATCATGAGATGTGGCCAGAAGTAATTGCTTCATATCAAACAGTCTGGTTTGAACTTTCATTTCACTACTTGTTAGCTGTGTGACAATGTCTGCTTCTGTAAAAGAAAAAAATCATCATAGGGCCTGTATCATGGGAATTTCATGATGATGAGCTGAAACAGTCTTCAGAAAGCACTTAGCACAGTGCCTGGCACATACTAAGAATTCAGTAAATGTTAATTATTGATGTTGCTGATGCTATTACAGGTTCAATAACCCTGATTCTGTAATGCTTGGCCCCAGAGTGTTTCATATTTTGGATTTTTTTTTTCAGATTTTGGAATATTTGCATTATGCTTACTGGTTGAGCATCCCAAATCCAAAAATCTGAATTCCTAAATGTTCCAGTGAGCATTTCCTCTGAACATCATGTTAGTGCTCAAAAAATTTCAGATTTTGGAGCATTTGAATATTGGAGTTTTGGATTTGGGATGTTCAACCTATACTAGGAAGCAAATCATTATCCCAAGTCCTTTTGTGTGTGTGTGAGATGGAGACTCACTCTAATCACCCAGGCTGGAGTGCAGTGGCACAATCTCAGCTCACTGCAACCTCCACCTCCCAGGCTCAAGTCATCCTCCTATCTCAGCCTCCTGAGTAGCTAGGACTACAGGTGCACACCTTTGTGCTTAGCTAATCAAGTCCTTTAATCTAACAACAATCTTGCACCTCCAAAGTGACTCTTTTGTACATATGTAGCTGATCCTGAGTAACTTTGATTTCTCTTGGAATAGGAACATGAATTTTATGGGAGTCACATTGACCTTGTAGTTAATCACAAATGTGGCCCCGAAGCCTTGTGACCAGCATTGCTGTAGTCTGTGAAATACTGGATTGTAAATTTTTTCTTATAAACAAGATTGCTAGTACAAAATTAAATTTAATATTTTAAACGTTTAAATATAATTTAATAGACTAACAAAAAGGGCTGGAAAAGATACTGCTTATTCATATTGTTATCCAAATGTTTACTGTTGCCTGTAAGGGAAGTACATTCACTCAACAGAGAATATTTAATTCAACCATGTATAAGGAATTAAGGGCATTGAATAAGACTGAGCCTCTTCTAAATGTGAGGTTCTTTGAACTGGCTGCACCAGTGCCATACCCTAAATTGAGCCATGGCAACCCCCGTGACCCACACATATACCTCTGGATGGCCTCACAGAATTAGAAAATCTGAAGTAACTGGAAGACCATGAAAAGGGGAAGAATAATCAACCTCTGAAGAGCCTAATTAACTTGAGACACTCTTCTGTTGTTCCTTATTCCCACCCCAATTGATAAGGCAACTGGACTTTGTAACCGACCTTGGTCAACCTCATGACTCCAGACCCTACGACCCCCTCTCAGCTTGCAAAAACTGCCCTAAACTGTAACTTCTGTAACTTCCTACTGCTTACCCCAAACCTATAAAGCCAACTCCTATCCCACCGCCCTCCGCTAATTCTCTTTTCCGACAGCCTGCTCATACCTGGGTGAATAGACAGCCATGTTGCTCACACAAAGCCTGTTTGGGGTCGGGGAGTCTTTTCATTCAGAGCGTGAGTTTTCACACTAAAAGGATTCCCAACCTGGATATGAAGAGAAATAGACATTAGATAAGATGTGAGAAATCTAATCATAGAGGAGAAATAAAAGTGTTAAGGAAGTAGAGGGGAAGAGGGATTAATTCTGCCTGGGACAGTCAGAGAAATGAATCTCTGTCCTTAGATCTATTTATTTTAAGCCTACTAAATATCTCAATGGTTCCTTCCTGGCCAGGGCACTGTAACATGAATGGAGAGGAAGGATCTGATCCAACACATGCTCCTGGTTTAGAAACTAACAGGAATGTGGGAGTCATTGAAAAGGGAAGAACGTAGGATGTTTCAGAAGATCCTGCCTTGAATAAAGACAGATGGATAAGGGAGGGTGAGAAGTTTGAGAGCAAGCGAGGGAATTCTCCTGTTCAAGGGGCAGTTAAAAGAAGTGACTCTGGGCCAGGCATGGTGGCTCATTCCTGTAATCCCAACACTTTGGAAGGCTGAGGGCAGGTGGATCACTTGAGGTCCAGAGTTCAAGACCAGCCTGGGCAATATAGTGAGATCCCATCTTTACAAAAGTAAAAAAATTAGCCAAACGGTGGTGTGCACCTGTAGTCCCAGTTAGTTGGGAGGATCAGTTGAGCTGGAGAGGTTGAGGCTACAGTGTGCTGCAATCCTGACACTGTACTTCAGCCTGTGTGACAGAGTGAGACCGGCCTCAAAGAAGAGAAAAGAAAGAAAAAGAGTGCATCTGCTAAAGCCAGTTATTAATTGTACTCACCTAAAAGTGAGACAGACATTATGTGCATTCTGATCCCAGGCAACATGAAGCTCTCAGCAACCCCCACCCAGAAAGTCCTCTTGCCTTCCTGGCTAATTAAACCATAATTCAATCAAGGTTTTATATCTAATTTCCAGTCTATGGAATATATATGGGATACAGAAACAAGTTAAAATCAAAACAAGAAGGCAGTCAGCCACATCACAAATGTGGGATGTTCTACTAAGCCAAAAGATCTATTCTAGAAAAAAGGAAAGAAAGATTTAAGAGAAATGAACACATTCCATGAGTGGAACTTGTTCAGATCCTTATTTCAATAAACCAACTGAATAACATTTTTTAGACAATTTGAGAAATAAGAATTTAAATAGGTTATTCAATTACAGATGGTTCCTGACTTACAATGGTTTGACTTAGGATTTTTAGACTTTAGGATGGTGCAAAAGCAATCTGCATTCAGTGGAAAACATACTTTGAGTGGCCGTGCAACCATTATATATTTTTTTTACCTCCAGTACAATATTCAATAAATTATATGAGATATTCAACACTTTATTATAAAGTAGACTAAACTTTGTGTTAGATGATTTTGCCCAACTATAGGCTAATGTAAGTGTTCTGAGTATGCTTAAGGTAGGCTAGCTATGACATATTCAGCAGGTTAGGTGTATTAAATGCATTTTTGACTTACAATATTTTCAACTTACAATGGGTTTAAGTGGAGAGGCATCTATATATTACAGAACTATTGTTAATTTTGTTACAGGTGTTAGCAGCATTATGTTGGGTGAGAAATGTCTATTTTTTTCTTTTGAGATGCATAAGAAAATATTTAAGGGTGAAATGACATAATGGCTTAGATTTGGTTTAAAATATTCCAGTTAAAAAATATGGAGAACAATAAATGAAACAAGCATAGCATTATATGGGTGACTGTGAAAGTTGATTGATAGGCTTATGGAGGTCCATTGTACTATATTTTTGAAGTATGTTTGGAAGTTTTATATTTAAACATTAAAAATAAGTTGTATCAGAAAAAAATATATATTGGAAACTGAGGAGACAAGATGGGGCTAATGACAGAAACAGATTTGAGAAGCTGTCCCAAGGCAGAGGACTTGGTGTGCGTGATATGCTCATACTATTTAAAGTGGACAGCTGCAGCTTTATAGGACCCATCAGGTTGACACTGAAGGACAGTGGTGAAAGAAAATTCTCAGGCCAGGCATGGCGGCTTACACCTGTAATCCGAGCACACCGGGAACCCGAGGTAGATGGATCACTTAAGGCCAGGAGTTCTAGACCAGCCTGGCCAACATTGTGAAACCCAGTCTCTACTAAAAATACAAAAATTAGCTGGGCATGGTGACGCATGCCTGTGGTCCCAGCTACTCAGGAGGCTGAGGCAGGAGAATCGTTTGAACCCAGGAGGCAGAAGTTACAGTAAGCCGAGAAGGCAACACTACACTCCAGCCTACGTGATAAAGCAAGACTCCATCTCAAAAACAAAAGAAAATAAAATTCTCTAGTAGTCTGTCTACTCTGGAGAGACAGTTGGCCAAACATACGGCTCTATACTCATTACATGAGTAGTTACATAGTTGGTCTTGATGTTAGACTTGGAAAAAATAGGACTGAAAGATTGGTGAACAGGAAGTCTGGGGAAGAATAAGCACAAACTGTGAAGATATTTGTGTCCTGTGTAAATTCTCACCAGACAGCACACACTACAGAGGAAGAAGAGAAAGCTTTTGATTGGCAGGTGAAACAAATGACACACTCTCTGTATATCAGCCAGCCACTTTCCCCAGAAAACCCAGTGCTCCCTCAATGGGCCCATGAACAAAGTAGATATGGTGGCAGAGGTAGAAGTTATGTATGAGCTTGATAGTATGGACTTTTCTTTACCAAGGCTGACCTGGCCAATGCTACTGAGTGCCGAATCTGTTAGCAGCAGAGACCAACAGTGAGTACTGAAATGGCAGTTTTCTAAGGGGACCAGTCAGCTTTCAGGTGGCAGGTTCATTATGCTGGATCTCATTCATCACTGAAAGAATAGAGATTTGCCTTCATTAGAGTAGACACACATTCTGAATATGGATCTGACTTCCCTACCCACAGTTGCTCTGCTAGCACTACTATCCATGGACTCACAAAATGATTTGTTTTTTTGTTTTTTCTTTTTTCTTTTCTTTAGACAGAGTCTTGCTCTGTTATCCAGGCTGGAGTGCCATGGCGAGATCTCAGCTCACTGCAACCTCCAACTCCCGGGTTAAAGCAATTCTCCTGCCTCAGCCTCCTGAATAGCTGGGATTACAGGTGCCTACCACCATGCCTGACTAATTTTCATATTTTTAGTAGAGACAAGGTTTCACCATGTTGGCCAGGCTAGTCTCGAACTCTTGACCTCAGGTGATCCACCTGCCTTGGTCTCCCAAAGTGCTGGGATTACAGGTCTGAGCCACCATGCCCAGCCTCACAAAATGACTTATTTGTGATCAAGTCACTCTGTACAATGATGAGAAAACTAATTCTTATCCTTCTTATCAAGGAACTCATTTGATACAAAGAAAGCATGTCAGTTGGCTCATGTCCATGGAATTAACAATCCTCAACACATATCTCATCAACTGGAAGTGTCTGGCCTTCTTGAAATCTATAAGGGCTTACTGAAGGCTCAGTTCTAGATGCAGTTGGGAGACAACTCCCTGAAAGAATGGATCTTTCTCTTTCCAAAGTAGACTACTTTGTATGACTACCAAGTATGACTTGAAGTACTGCTTATCAGAGGATTTTCCTTCACCGCTGTCATTGGGTACCATATATACTTTGTCTAAGGTTACAGTACATGCTTTGAACCAGAGACCACTCCTATGGCGCTGTCTTCTCTATTGCTAGAACACAAGGGTCTGGGAATCCAGGACTGAAAGTGGGAGTGGCTCGTAAAAACCCATGCACAGAATTTTGCTTCCTATTCTTACAACTTTGGGCTCTGCTAATCTGAAGATCTTAGTTTCCAAGGAGGGGAATGCTGTCACCAGGAGGCACAACAGTGGAGCCATTGAATGCAAAGATGAGGTTGCCACTCAGCCATTCTGAACTGCTCACCCCACTTCACCAGCAGGGAGAAATAACTGTCACTCTACTGGCTGGAGTGAGATTGATCCAAATCTTCAAGAGGAAAATGCATGCTCAGCAGAGACAAGGTGGGCTATGGAATTCTCTGGGGGGCATCTCTTGGTACTTGCATGCTTAATAGTAAAGGTTAATGGAAAACTACAGCAACCAAAAAGAGACAAGGCTACTGAAGACTCAGACACTTCAGCAAAGATGATTTGGGTCACCCCACCAGGTAAAGAAACCTGACCAGCTGTGGTCTGGGTGAGGCAAGGGAGATCTGGAATGGGAAGTGGAAGAAGAGAGTCATAGATATGACTTTATATGATTTTATAATTGATCTTGTGACCAATTATAAAAGACTAGAGTAGCTTTGTGTATTTTCATTTTGCTTGTATGTATTTATATATGCTAACCATTTCTAATTTTCTTTCTTTCCATTATTTTATATACCGGTTGTGGGAAGTTAACTCTGTAATTTATTCTTTAGGTAACAGAATATTCTGTTGGACTGTGACTACATTTGAGGAGTAATTAATTCATATAGCCAGCGATGGATACAATGACTTCTGAGACTGAGTGTCTCCTAGTGTTAGAGAAAGTATGAGAACTTCTCCACTTGCACAAGGGGTAGATGTGTCCCAGGTAGAAAGAGAGTTGTTTTGTTGTTATATAGAAGTCCAAACTCCTGTAGGGATATAAATGGAAACAATAGCCAAAGGGGTGGACTGTGCCAGTTACTAACTTGTTGCCTTTCAGCTGTAAATGTTCTTTGTGATGATGGAGCTGGATCCTGTAAACTGTAAACATTACTTCTTTGCCAGCTGACAATTGTTGTTAGAAAGCCAGAAGGGCCAGACATGGTGGCTTATGCCTGTAATCCCAGCACTTTGGGAGGCCAAGGTGGGTGGATCACCTGAGGTCATGAATTCGAGACCAGCCTGGCCAACATGGGGAACCTCATCTTTACTAAAAATACAAAAATTAGCTGGGCATGGTGGTGGGCACCTGTGATCCCAGCTACTCAGGAGGCTGAGGCAGGAGAATTGCTTGAACTCTAAAGATGGAGGTTGCGGTGAGCCTAGATTGTGCCATTGCACTCTCCAGCCTGGGTGACAGAGCAAGAATCTGTCTCAAAATGACAACAACAACAAACAACAAAAAAAAGAAAGGAGGACATTGCAAGAGAAAGGAGCTTCTCTCTTTCTGGTTCTGATGGCTTTTTTCTGTCTAGTTATGGGAGCTTATACTCCAGGCTTCCTCAGAGGGCAGATTCCCAGTGAGTTTCAGTGACACTCCTGTGGGTGGCTTCCCAGTAAGTTTCATAGCAGCACCCAGTGAGGCTGAAGGACATCCAGTTCTGTTTGCCTTTAGCAAATTTTGCAGGCATTCCAGCAGGCAGCTTCCTAGAGAATTTCACCAGTACCCTATTGGATGGCTTCCCAGAAAGTCTCAGTGGCTTCCCCACTCCCAGAGGGCTTCCCATCAATTTGCAGTGGGAGCCTAGGAAGCTTTCTAGTCAATTTTGCAGGTGTCCCAGCAGGTGATGAGTCTTGCTGGAACCTCAGTTGATGGTTTCCTGCTTGCCAGCGCCAGCCTGTGGCACCTCAGTAAACTTCTTGGCCTGTAGTGGTACTCAGCCACACCTTCTGATGAATTCTGTACCTCAGCCTTGGGGAGAAAGAACCCTTTCCAAGTTCCTTGGGTATCCCACGTTAGCCTTAGAAGTGTGGCTTTTTCCTTTGTCTGCTGTTGCTGTATTCTTTAGGGTTCTATTTACTCATGAGTAATCAATCCCCTATTACTAGGTACTTTTTTATATTAAATTTTCTCTATTCGCCGTGTAAGTGGGGTTTCTGTCTCCTTACTGGACCCTGATTAGTACACAAATTAAAAATGAGAAAAGATGTATCAGATAAAAAACTAAAATCAAAGTAAGTCATGATGCCAGTATTTTAGAAAGTTTAATTCAGGACAAAAAGCATCAAATGTTATAGAATGCAATATAGTGAAGATGGAATACTCATTGGTATCACTGCACCAATAACAGCAACAATCTTCATGAAGCTAAAACTTCAAAAGAGAAACAAAGTTCTAGTAGGCTTAACTTTGCTTTAATTAAGCATTGACAGCACCAATAAACAGATTACAAGAAAGTTATAATACCTAAAACATACTAAATAAGGTATATTAATTTATATGAATATATGTAGAAGTTTATACCTTGAAGACCAAGAATACATATTTTTTTCAAGTGTCCATAACACATTTGCTAAGACTAATATAAGATGCGACCACAGAGCAAACAACCTTCCCAAAGTAGAAATAATACAGATAACATTCTGTGATCAAATGGAATAACAGAGAAAAATTAAATACTAATGTAAACACACATACACACACGCACACACACACAACAGAAATTTTTTAAATGCCACCTGAAACTTTAAAAAACCTTTTTTTCAGCTGGGTGCAGTGGCTCACACCTGTAATCCCAGCACTTTGGGAAGCCAAGGTGGGAGGATCATGAGGTCAGGAGTACAAGACTAGCCTAGCCAACATGGTGAAACCCCATCTCTACCAAAAATACAAAAAACAGCCAGGAGTGGTGGCAGGTGCCTGTAATCCTAGCTTATCAGAAGGCTGAGGCAGGAGAATCACTTAAACCTAGGAGGTGGAGTTTGCAGTGAGCTGAGATCACAACATTGCACTCCAGCCTGGACAACAGAGCAAGACTCCATCCCAAAACAAAACAAAACAAAACAAAAAACACGTTTTTTTCTCACACAACTCTTTGGTCAAAGAGGAAGATAAAATTAAAATTGTACAATATCTAGAAAATAGTAATGAAAGGCTTACTTAGAACTTACGAGAATCTCATACCTAATGCAGTGACCAGAAGAAAATTATAGCTTTAAATAATTAATAAACAAGGAAGAATAAAAAAAAGAAATAAACATTCACCACCGAAAGTTAGAAAAAGAATACCAAAACAAAGTTCATAAAAGCAAAATGAAGAATTAATAATAACTGGAAATTGATAAATTTGCAAAGAAAAAAATGGCAGAACCAATAAGTGAAATCCAAATATTGGGTCTTTGTATAAAAACAAACAACAAGAAACTGTTAGTTGAGCTAATTTTTTTAAAGAAAAAGAGAAAAATCATAGTTACACCAAATAACAATTGGTAAGTAGAAAATTAACAGCACATAGATAAAGAATTTCAAAGATGTTTAAGAGATGCATATGTTCAACTCTGCAAATAAATTTGAAAATTTAGATGAAATAAGTAATTTTCCAGGGAAATATAATTCATCAAAAATTAACTCCAGAAGGGGTGAAAACTCTAAAGAGACAATTGCCTTGGAAAAAGTAGAGAAAGATGCTAAAGTCTCTCCTCCCATCTCCAACAAACAAGTATGCACCACCAAACACACACCTAGAAAATTTCTTATTACAATTAAGAATAAGAGGATCACCATTATCAATACTATTATTCTGAAAGTCGTTATTAACAAATTAGATAAACAAATGAAACTTACCTTTGGAAATTAGGTTAATTTATCATTTATTTGCACATTATATAATTGAATACATGGAAAATCCAAGAGAATCAACTAGAAAACTTAAAAATAAGAGAATTTAGCAATATGGCTGAATTTAAAAATAATATACAAAAATCAATAAGCTGTAAGTAAAATAATCAGAATAACATAGCAGAAATTACTATGCTATTTACAGTAACTTCAAAAAATCAAACAGCTATTAAGGTTTTAAAATCTTTTTACTATAGAAAATTGTAGAGCAATAATTAACCCTGACACACCCATCTTCCAATACAAATAAACTAATCATGATTTACTTCCCCATCTACCCTCAGATTATTTTGAAGCACATGTGTGAGGTCATATTTAATTCTTAAATATTTCAAGATAGATAATAAAGATAGATATAAAAGATACTATAGATTCTATGGAATATAAGGTTCAACGTCATAAGGAAGAGAGTTCCCAGGTAAGATAAATGCTTACAACAGGCCCACAGAGACAATGTTCAGATTGGGGGCGCACAAAAGCCAATAAAGAGTTGAACGTGGCCGGGTGCGGTGGCTCACACCTATAATCCCAGCACGTTGGGAGGCCGAGGAGGGTGGATGACTTGAGCCCAGGAGTTTGAGACCAGCCTGGGTGACATGGTGAAACCCTATCTCTACTAAAAGTACAAAAATCAGCCAGGCATGGTGGCACGTGCCTGTAGACCCAGCTACTCAGGAGGCTGAGGCATGAGAATCGCCTGAGCCTGGGAGGCAGAGGTTGCGGTGAACCAAGATGGTGCCAGCACTCCAGCCGGGGTGACAAAAAGAGACTGTCTCAAAAAAAAAGTTGAAATAATCATAGTTACTTACCAATGAGTGTGAGCATTTTGAAATAGTGATATGTACACATAAAACGTAACCGAAGAAAAAAACCTGAGGTAATCATCAATTTCAGGAAAAACAAAATGTAGAGTGCATGGCAGCTATGAACAATAGCTTCA
>PVKP010015569.1:0-50114 GCA_004027715.1 Plecturocebus donacophilus | reverse complement strand
TAGCAAAGACTTGGAACCAACCCAAATGCCCATCAAAGATAGACTGCATAAAGAAAATGTGGCACATATACACCATGGAATACTATGCAGCCATAAAGAAGGATGAGTTCATGTTCTTTGCAGGAACATGAATGAATCTGGAAACCATCATTCTCAGCAAACTGACACAAGAACAGAAAACCAAACACTGCATGTTCTCACTCATAAGTGGATGTTGAACAATGAGAACACATGGACACAGGGAGGGAAACATCACACACTGGGATCTGTTGGATGGTGGGGTGCTAGGGGATGGGTAGCAGGAGTTGGGGAGATTGGTGAGGGATAACATTAGGAGAAATACCTAATGTTGGTGACGGGAGGATGGAGGCAGAAAACCACCATGGCATGTGTATACCAGTGCAACAAACCTGAACGATCTGCACATGTATCCCATAATTTAAAGTACAATTTTAAAAAAATGGGGCCCACAGTCCAACAGGCACAGGAAACTGAATCCTGCCAACAATCATGTGAGCTTAGACATGGATCCTTACCATTCAGCTTTCAGATGAGAACCTCAGCCCCAGTTGACACATTCATTGCAGCCTCATGAGAGACCTTGAAGCACAGCTGCCAATTAAGTCCTACCTGAATCCCTGACCCACAGAAATTGTGACATAATAAATGCATTATTTAAACCACTGAGTTTGTGATAACATTGTTATGCAGTGATAGATAACTAATATGGTTTTTACATCTAAATATGGGTGAGACTCCTCTTCTGTTAGGTCATTAGTGTAGGAGACTTGAGGAGTTAAAGAATATTTTTGCCGGGATTCTGACTTGATTAGTTGAGCTATGGCCTAGATATTAGAATATTTCAAAATGATAGATGATTCTAAAGTGCAGCAAAGTTTAAGAAGCATCGTAAAGACAGTTTTTCATGTTTTTCTTCTTTTTCAACTGTCACTTTTTTTATATTCTCAGATCCTCTTCTATAAATCACTTTGCCTCAATACTGGCTCTTTGGCCTGCCTGGGCATGCAAAGCCCTTCCTTCCCTTATGCATACCCACACTTTAGTACTTTGTTCTAGTCATATAGCATTGACAAGTCCAAATTTTTGTAGGGTGTCTATAGACAGTGACACTTAGAAAAGGAATAGTAAGTCTCTGTGGCTTCTGCCCCTCCACACAGTAATACTCAGTTGGGGAGGTGTAGGATGGCAGCGTCTGTCAGAAGAGAAAGAGGAGTTGAAAATCTGGGATAAGATGGAGCACTTTTGGCCCATGAGGGACACATCCTAACACATTTTAAGAAGTTTCAAGAAACCATCAAATATTCTAGAGTATAACAAGTAATAGAGGAAGAGCCACCATCAGAAGGACATACAGTAAATGCTGGGTCTGAAAAATTCTGGAGGAACAATGGCCTTTCTCCTTCCCTTGATAATTCACTGCATCATGATTGTCACTTTCTTAGTGCCTGTATTTAAGGGCATATGTTTGTGCATATCTGGGTGTGGTATATAGAAATATCAAATTGTTTCCTTATTTTTACTAGTTAGGATGGCTGGTAGCTGGCTTGTCCTGACTGATAAATGTGTTTTTTATTTGTGTTCATGATGCCACAGAGGACGCTGGACAGAAATCTGCTGAGAGTGATATGATTATGATGTTAATGGTTTGGGACCCTGAAGCCCCCAAACCACAAGGCCATAATAACCTGACTTGGGGGAGAAAATCCTGACCTGGCTGGAAGCCAAGGGGACAGCTGATAAGAAACACAGCCTGGGCTTGCATGTGTGCCACTAGCTTCCTGCTCTGCTCTGTGGCATCATGCTCTGCTGACAGCCCACTCTATAAGACCAGCCTCACTGCCCATCTCCAGACACCGCTGCTGACTGTGAGTGATAATTTTCTCCTCTCCCCAACCCTAACTGCTAAATTGTGCCAGGGGTTAGGCATTGATTTATGGCTTGTTTGATGTTAAAACTAGCCTACATAAAATGGAAAACAATTTAAATAGTACCTTGCTGTGAGAGTTTTTATCCTTTCTTAACCCTTCTCTTGGACAAAAAAACTGTGAGATTAAGGCAGCACTATGCCTCACTCCCAACAGAGCTAAATTGCTGTGTGCTCTACCCATAGGGCCATCTATCAGAGGGCATAAAGCATAGTGGTTGGGAACATGTATGTTGATATTAATAAAATAAGGTTTCCCAGCTCTGCCATTTACTAGCTTTATGACTCTCAGGCAAGATGCTTAACTGCTCTAGGCTTCTGCATTCTCATCTGCTCAGAACAGTATCTGGCACATGTTAGTTGCTCAACAAATAGGAGCTATTATTATTGCTACTTAGACTTTTTCACCCAGAGGTGTAATCTGTCCAGACACACTATCACAAACTGAGGTATAGTTCACCCAGATTATAAAATCATTATCTCTGATCCCCATCCTTTTCATCAACACAGAGATCAATCCCTGGGTAGTGACTTCACTCATACTTAGTTACCCATTCACATATTTCTGTATATGGAAGTCAAAATGCCCATTTGTTCTTAATAAGTGCCTCTTACACATGCAAAGCATAATGCCAGGTGTTGGAAGATACAAAAAACCCATAAGACTTATGAGCTTGGAAGTGGATCCTTCCCCATTCAAGCTTTCAGATGAGACCTCAGTCCTGATTGACACATTAATTGTAGCCTCATAAGAGACCTTGATGTGTAGCCCCCAATTAGATCATGCCTGAGTTCTTGACCCACAGAAATGGTGGAATAATAATAAATGTGCATTGTTTAAGACACTGAGTTTGTGGTGATATTGTTACTAGAAGCAACTGCCTCTAATAGCTTACAATCTCTTTAGGGAAACTTACTACAAGTTAGCCAATAGTAGGAAGTACCATTTAATAAATGGTACAAAAATGTTTAATTTCCAAACTGATCTATATGTGGAATTATTACTACTTAATGATAACTAATAAACTCTAAAATACAGTATTGAGGCCTTAATTGCAAGTGTTTAAATTCAGATGTTAGTTGTTTTTTTTTAAAATTAACTTTATAGCAGGCAGGTATTGTGCTATCTTTAGTCATGTATTAAACACACAAAAGAAATAGATGTATAAGGTAAGATTGAAAAAATCTTTATCTGTGCAAATTTTACTATTGTCATAGGGTTAGCTTTTGCTACTCACAATCTAGGGCAGGTTAGTTTTGATTCATTTTGACTCATCAAGCTTTCTTTTGACTACCTGTAGCCTAAGAGGAGTCTGAGTCATGGTCACTGAGAAATGATGAGGGAAGAAGACCTCTGATTCTTAGCAGCTTAGCCTCAATTTGGTCAAAGCAAAATATCACTATAAAGGTTTTTCTAGCTTCCCATAATCCTCTGCTAACTGTATTATGGAAATGATGGTAATTACTTCAAAGTCCCTGGTGATTCTTGGGTCTTTGGTGCTGTTCATTGTCAATTCACCTCAGTCAACCAGCTGTCTCACGGACTTGCCTTTTGTACCAAACCTTTAATGAAACTGGCATTTGTGTCAATAAACTTTAAGCCCATCTTGCTGAGATAATTATCTGGGTCACTCAAATTTCAGCTACTTCAAATAATTACAGCTTTTAGCCTTGAATATAAGGTGATGATTAAAGGAGAGGAATCAAGGGTCCCTGTGCCCAAGTCAATTAGATGAAAATGCTGGCCGGTCTCAACTCAGGCCTCTGATTTGAATGCATAAGCCTCTGGGCTATGTCAGGGCCTCACAGAGAAGAAGTCACTCATAAAATACACATTTGTTTGGTTGAACCATGATCTAATTGCAGGCACAACAATTTCACCACATTAGCTGTTAAGGGGAAAAGTCATCTCACGACATTAGGACTGCTTTGTGGTACAGTGGCACTGAGGACCAACAACCAGAGTCCTGTTCCATTTTCCATAAGAAGAACAAAGAGTATAGCCAAAAATCTCTATATAGATTTTAAAGCTCTCCACATCCAGGGGCTAAAGATGAATTTTATAGTCTCACTAGATTTCTTTTCTATGGCTTAGTAAAACTTCAAGAGACTGCTTTTGTCATTTCATGGTCCCTATATATTCAGTGTAACAAATTTCCCAATTGCAAAAGACATATTCTCACTTTGGTGAAAAGCTTGAAATGTTCAGGAAAAAAAAAATATATATATATATCTTTGGAGACCAGGAAATTGTGACACTTAAATCCCTTTCCTTCCATGGACTAGAAAGACAAAGCCCTTTATTAATCACCCCACCCCCACCTCCATCTCCACCTGTCAACGTTTAAAACTGGAGACTAATGGCAGACAGGCTTCTCCTGCAGATCATAATTGCCTTTCCAACAGAGAAGCTATCTCCAAAGCAACCAAGATATGAGCTGTGAATTCAAGCTGAGACTTTCTATGTAAATTGCTTGCAGTGAAATTGAAATTTCCAAAGAAAGCTGCATTGATTCAGTCTATTAAATGCATTCCTAGCTCAGATCCAGGGATGTGCTCTAGCGGCTAGGAAACTGTGCTTCATAAATTGTACATGGAGGTAAGACCTCAGTGCTTTATAATCTAGACTTAAATTCAAAAAGAAATGCAGCCATTATTGATAATATAATTAAATAATCATTGTTCATTATCTAAAGCAGTCAGATTGTCCACAGCTGCCCACATTAGTCCCAAAGTGGAAAAATGTGAGGTTTTACACACCCTCACCTCACATTGGCTTTCTTCTTTCCCACATTAGCTTTCTATGCTTTTGTGCAAAGTAGTTTTGGTCTTGGGCATGTTTTAACTGTCTAGTATCAAATATTCCTGTATGTTTTTCCATTTTGTTTCATTTTCTTAATATTTTTGCCACAAATCCCTCTATCTCCAAAACAGGATCTAGGGTCAGATAATGTTCTATTGCACTAAGAAACGTTATTGTTCAATTATAATAATACAATTTGCTTAGAAAACCAGGCATAGGGCATGAGATATGTGAAACCTTGGGGGCACAAAATTTGGTGAGCACTTGATGTAAACCATTGAACTACACACACCTCAGGCTGCCTCCATCAGCCACTAACAGCCCTGCCGTCTCCTAAGTCCACCTTACTTTCCCTCCTACACATCTCCTACACACTTAATAACTTTAGGCTCCCTCAACCTTTGCTAATGAAAATCGTGGAATAGGGGCATAAACATGAGAGACTCACTCTGTAGCATTCCCTGGTCTTCATTCTTTCCTTTTCCCCTTACAGCAGAACCCTGATTTTTAGGAGGTCCCATGGCTGCGTGGAATAGACTGTATGTCCCAGCCTTCATTATAGTTAGGATGACCTATGACTATTTCAGGCCAATGGGATATAAACAGAAGTTTCTTTTAGCATTGTTTGGGAAAATCCATTACCTCTTTGCTGGCCTGGGCTCTTAACCTCCTTTCTTGTTTGTCCTTTCCTCCATCCTGCTGTCTGGTAGATATGAATGCTAGAGTTCCAGCCACCCTCTTGGTGCAAGAAATTGAGAGCCATACCCTAGGTATGGTGGAGAACTCAAGGAAACAGCCAGCCACCATACTGGCCCTGGATTGTCCTCTTCCATATTTTAATGTGAAAGAGACATTGTATTAGTCAGGGTTCTCTAGAGGGACAGAACATATATATATATATATATATATATATATATGTCAGCTGATTAGATTGTGCCCCACCAGATTAAGGGTGGGTCTGTCTTCCCCAGCCCACTGACTCAAATGTTAATCTCCTTCTGCAACACCCTCACAGACACACCCAGGATCAATACTCTGTATCCTTCCATCCAATCAAGTTGACGCTCAGTATTAACCATCACAAGTCTACCCCTTGTCACCTTGAACCCATACACATCTCCTGAGATCATACATAATCTCCAAATAAAGATGATAATAAGGTCATAATTATGCCTAACATAATACAACTATTCTTTGTACAACTGGAAATGCACCAGTTCCCACTCCAAATACTGTTACATAAAGTTAACAATACTTAAATGCTGATATGAAGTCAATAAATCTTATGTCACATGATAAAGGAGAAGGAAAAAAAATGAAGATATTTTCTTAGTAAAAGTATGTACGTGCACAAACGTTTTTAACAAATGAAGAAGGAAATAGTCATGACAGTTACAGTCCTTGTTTCTGCAGCTGATCACGTGGTTGTAGCTAGTATTGATGACTATCTTCTTCTCCTCCCCATTCTGTATACTCTTTGCCTTCAGCAAGTACCTCAGCAGGTCGTGGTTTTTTTCTTGGAGGAGTAACCCAAACCTTCATTCCTGAATAGTCTGGGCCATTTGTAGTTGTAGTCCTGCCTGAATTGGGCTGTTGTAGTTTTTCAATGACCTTAATCACAGGGCACGGTAATACTAAGAGACCCCTCAATGGATCTCCGGTATTCCATGCATACTCTTCCTCACCTCGTTATGGAGTAGCAGACTGATTTCATCATCTTGTTAGTCCAGAATCAGCCACCCTAATGAACACTGTAACTTCTTCTTAGCCTGTTGACTTAAAGGCAGGAGGAGCCCAAAGTGTCCAGGTGGCAATCTGAACTTCCAGTTTAATGGAATTGTTGTGTCTCCTGGTGAACTAAGACCTTTAGGCCAGCAGAACACAATGCCACAGGAACAGAAAGCAAAAATTTTGCTAGTGAATCACTAGGAGTGATGGTGAGTGGTGCCACTTCCACTTCCACCCCTTGATTCCTGGACTTGTGAATCCTACCTATGGGAAAAACAGTACAATATATTAGATGCTGATTTAGAGCATTCATGGCCTTCTGGAGAACTTTGCCCCAGCCCTGCAAAGTATTGTCACCTAGTTGGCATTGTAATTCTGACAGGGCCATTCCACGGTTCTATCAATCCAGCTACTTCAGTGATGGGGAACATGGTAAGACCAGTGAATTTCATAAGCATGAGCCCACTGCCACACTTTTTAAGCCATAAAGTGAGTGCCTCAGTCAGAAATAATGCTGTGTGGAATACCATGACAGTGGATAAGGCATTCCATGAGTCCACTGATAGTAGTCTTGGCAGAAGCATTGCATGCAAGATAGGAAAATCCATATCCAGTGAGGACATCTTTCATGAGGGAAGAGGTCCAACATAATCAACCTGCCACCAGGTAGCTGGCTGATCAACCCAAGGAAGGGTGCCATACCGAGGGCTCAGTGTTGGTCTCTGCTGCTGGCAAATTGGGCACTCAATAGCTGTAGTGCTGCACCTGTCCACTTATGCAGGTGGTGCCTGCATATTGTGCAGAACCAGCTGTGAACCAGGCCCTCCCTGGTCTTCTCTTTTCCTGTCAACTGATCATAGGAAACTTCTCATGAAGGCATCTATGCAGGCTGGGGAAGAGAAGGCTTGGGGGCAGGAGTGGAGATCATGGGCACTTGAGCCACTTCCTTAGGTAACTTACTTGTGCCTTCAGGACTTGCTTGAGCCTGATCACATATATAACACCTCCATTTGATGATGGAATGTTCCTGTGCATGACCTACTTTATGGCTAGATGGGTCAGAAAGCACCCAGTTCATGATAGGCAGGTCAGGTCACATGGTGACTTCATGACCCATAGTCAAACATTCAGTTTCCACCTAAGCCCAGTAACAAGCCAACAGCTGTCTCTCAAAAAAAGAGTTGTCACCTTCAGAAGATGGCAAGGCCTTGCTCCAAAATCCTAGAGGCCTCCACTATTCTTCACCTATGGGGGCCTGCCAAAGTCTCCAAATGGCATTCTTATTTGCCACTGACACCTCAAGCACTACTGGATCTGCTGGGCCATATGGCCCAAGTGGCAGAGCAGTTTGCGCGGCAGCCTGGGCCTGTTGCAGAGCTCTCCTGTTCTGGACCCCACTCAAAACTGGCAGGCTTTCAGGTCACTCAATAAATGGGCCAGAGTGACACCCAAATGAGGAATGCGTTGCCTCCAAAATCCAAATAGGCCCACTAGGTGTTGTGCCTCTTTCTTGGTTGTAGGAGGGGCCAAATGCAGCACCTTATCCTTTACCTTAGAAGGAATATCTCAATAGGCCCCACACCACTGGACACCTAGAAATCTTACTGAGGAAGAAGGTCCTGAATTTTAGTCGGATTTATTTCCCATCCTCTGGCACACAAATGTCTCACCAATAAGCCCAGTGTGTTTGCTACTTTTTGCTCACTGGATCCAATCAGTATAATATCATCAATGTCGGACCCCAGTGTGATATCTTATGGAAGCAAAAAGTGATCAAGTTCTCTCCAAATAAGATTATGACACAAAGCTGGAGAGTTGATATACCCCTGAGGTAGGACAGTAAAAGTATATGGCTGGCCTAGCCAACTGAAGGCAAATTGCTTCTGGTGGGCTTTATGGATAGGAATAGAGAAAAATGCATTTGCCAAGTCAATGGCTGCATACCAGATACTAGGAGATTTGTTAATTTGCTCAAGCAATGAAACCATGTCTGGTACAGCAGCTGCAGTTGGAGTCACCACTTGGTTAAGCTTATGATAATCCACTGTCATTCTCCAAGATCCTTCTGTCTTCTGCACTGGCCAAATGGGAGAGTTGAACAGAGATGTGGAAGGAATCACCATGCGTGTGCCTTTCAAGTCCTTGACAGTGGTACTAATCTCCACAATCCCTCCAGGGATGTGATATTGTTTTTTATTTACTATTTTCTAGGTAGAGGCAGCTCTAATGGCTTCCATTTGGCCTTTCCCACCATAATAACCCTCACCCTACCAGTCAGGGAGCCAATGTGGGGATTCTGCCAGCTGGTATGTCTATGCCAATATGCATTCTGGTACTGGGCAAATGACCACAGGATGAGTCTGGGGACCCACTGTAAGTCAGAGCTGAGCTAAAACTCCATTATTTACCTGACCTCTGTAAGCCCCTACTTTAACTGGAGAACCACAACTACATTTTTAGTCCCCCAGAATCAGCATCAGCTCAGAGCCAGTGTCCAGTAGTCCCCAAAATGTCTGATCATTTCCCTTTCCCCAGTGCATGGTTAACCTGGTAAAAGGCTGGTGGTCCCCTTGGGGCAGGATGGGAGAAAGATTCACTGCATAAACTGTCAGTAATATAGTGGGGTCCTTCTTCAAGGGGACCCAGCCTCCCCTTCATTCAAGGGGTACTGGGTCTGTAAATTGGCTCAAGTCAGGAAATTGATTGAGGGGGCCATGACTCTGCTTTTATAATTCAAATTAATCTTTTGTCCATTCGATCTAGAAGTTTTCTGCTTGTATAAATTAAGTAGGAATGTAGTAGGCTTCCTATCAATTTCACTTCTAGGAACACTGTCATTAATTGGCCAATGCCAGAACTCTACACAAGTCAGATTATTCTGCTTGACACTTTGCCTCTGGTGTCCATTATGGTAGCTACTACCCACTTTGCCTTTGACGGTTGAGTGCAGCCACTTAGCCCCTGCCACCTTGGGATCCAATTATTCCCATTGTATTTAAGTTTCATAGTTGAATGACTGTGGTTCCTATTGCTAGATCTGACATATAGAGAAGAACAATTACAGGACTCTTCAAAGATGCAGGTGCTGCCCTCACAAATCTATTTCTCAAGGTATTGGTCAAGGGTATATCTTCTGGATCCTCCCAGCTAGAATGAGTAGGTCTAAAGTGACTAATCCACTCTATCATCCCAGTCTCCCTAAGCCTTTGGATCCCTTCCTCTATATTAAACCAAGGGAGTTCAGGCATTTCCAGCTCACTTTTAATCCACACTAGGGTTAACGAAGCACATAAACTATTAGAACCTTTTTTAACCCCCTGAGCTGCAACATTAAAAGCAGAGTTCCTACTTAGTAGGTCTAAATCAATAAATTCAGCCTGATCCAACTCTATGCTCCTTCCACCTTTATCCCATACCCTTAATATCCAATCCCAGGCCCGTTCTCCAGATTTCTGTTTATATAAATTAGAGAATTCGAACAGTTCTTTTCAAGTGTAGGACACCTCCTCATGTGTCACCCTCTCAACCTCACCTCTAGGGGATCACCAGGACTTTAGTCTAGTTATAGGTCTAGAAGCAAACAGGGGTGTTGGGGGTGAGTCCTGAGGAGAATCAAGATTATTTTGCCTGGCAACTGCCTCAGGGGAGGCCATCACTGTTGCCTCAAGGAGTGCAGGGTTTATCTCCTCAGACAAAGGTGGAAAGGCTGATGGCAGCATGGGTTGGGGAGGGGATGTTGCCACTACAGGGGATGGGGAAGCTGCTCCTTCTGGCAAAAAAGGTTCATCAGAGTTTACAAACTCAGTGTCCCCAGCTTCATCAGGGTCCTCCCACACATCTCCACTCCAAGTTTCAGGGTCCCATTCTTTTCCAATCAATGCCTCATTTTAACAGTAGACACTGGTGAAGCTGTACATGTATCTTTCATTGCAGTTCAGCCACTTGCGTGATAAGAGCTTGTATTTGTTTTTCCATAATTTCAGCTCTTTCTCTACAGAAGAAAAGACTCTCACTTAGGGAAATCTTAGCAGATTTGAGGCTCAGTATCTATCTCTGAGGCCTGGAGACAGAAGCCCTGAGTTCATTATTTTCTTTCATCACTTTGTCCACTGAATTAGGAGAAACCAACCAGCTTCATTATGTTCCTTGGTTCTCCACATATGGTCAAAGGTATTATATATAGAGTCATTAAACTCCTTGCCTTTCATAAGTGGTGAATCAGGAGTATCAAATATATTTATTTTACATAACTCTCTAAACAGTTCAGAGTCCTTAGCATTTGGGGGAAAAATCATATTAAGCAGTGAACTCCAGAAACCCCAAATCCAACAAAAGAGCTCCATCCTTAATATTCTGTTCCTCTAGAACCACTCCTGGTACCAAAATCATCAGGGTTCTCTAGAGGGACAGAACTAATAGGAGATATATATATATATATATATATATATATATATATATATATACATATATATATATATATACATATATATATATAGTATTAACTTACATGATGACAAGGTCCCACAATAGAATATCTGCAAGTTGAGGAGCAAGGAGAGCCAATCTGAGTCCCAAAATTGAAGATTCTGGAGTTCAATGTTTGAGGGCAGGAAGCATCCAGCATGGGAGAAAGATGGAGGCTGGGAGGCTAGGCCAGCCCCAGCTGTCATGCTTTTCTACCTGCTCTATATTTGCTGGCAGCTAATTAGATTGTGCCCACCAGATTAAGGGTGGGTCCACCTTCCCTGGCCCACTGACACAAAGGGTGTTAATCTCCTTTGGCAACACCATCAGAAACACACCCAGGATTAATACTTTGTATCGTTCAATCCAATCAAGTTGACACTCAGTATTAACCATCACAGACATGTAGTACTGTTTTGTTTAAGCCACAATTACTTGGGAGTATTTAGTACCTGCAATAGAATTTAATCTTAATTATAGACACTCTCTGATTTTCATTAGCACCAAAAGCTGATCTTTATTGTATCTACATTCAGATCGTGAATTTTTAAAGCAACTGGTAAGATCATTGCTTAACAAAAGTTTGGCAAACTAATTAAATGACTAACTCCATTAGTAAAGGCTCATTTTACTCATTTAATGCCAAAAATATCAGAATTTTCACAAATGAAAAAAGGCACATCTTATTTTTTATAAGCAACTTGTCATCAAACTCTAGAATCTAGGCTTACCAACTATGTGGCTTCATTTTCTGGAACTCACTTTGCTCATCTGCAAAATGGGCACTTTATCTTAGAGGTCTGGAAGATGGACGAGAACAGGGCAAAAGGAAAGTCAAGTGGGTGAGCCTCTGGCCCTGGATCCCCTGGTGCCTTCCAAGAGTTCCACCTTTAGATTTCCACATAAGATTGTGTTTTATAAGAGTTTCACTAAGGAAATGAGGATCTTATAATCCACTGTGCCAGATCATCTGTAAGAGCCCTTCCAGTTCTGGCACGTTATGACTAGAAAGACTCCCACGTGGCCAGAATGAGGCAAGGAGTAGCACTGCTGTGAGCTGAGCCAATTTAGGAGTGGCATTGTCCCAGATGTGTTGTCATAGGCAAAGGCAAAGGCCAAGTTATAAAGGCAGAATTGGGAGGGGAAGACAGCAGATCCAGCAGGTAGGTGATAATGGTTCTTCCATTTGGTTCAATTATGCATGAAACACAAGGACAAGTACTTGTTAAACAATAGACATTCGTTTGATAGATACATATTAAAGGTTATACATTGATAAACAATTATAATATTAGAATTAAACAGAACAGATGTCACCCGGATATATCTCATCTCATTCATCCATGAAACATTTAAGTAAAGAAAGGAGTGACAAGGCTGAGTACCATCCCCTACATGCAACGCTAATAAGGATGGGTCTGGCTGGAGATGTTCATGCCCCTAGAGCATGACCTGGAAAAACCCCTGCCAGCTCCATGCCAGACATGACACAGACATGGTCCAGGAGCCAGGAGACCCTGTTCTAGTCTCAGCTCTTCCTCTTCATCAAATCATTCTCCCTCTCTGAGTCTATTTCCTCTTCTGTAAATGAGTGGGTTGGTCTAGATGATCTTTAAAGTACCTTTAGTTCTAAAACTCCAGGATTTCATGTGCAAGATGGTGGCAGGGTGGGGGTGGAGGTTGCAATGCTTTTTCCCCACTTGTGCTATGTATCTGGATAGAGGAAACCTCCTCAGTGGGACACTTCTAGATTCTCTTCACCTTTGTAATCCCATTGCACGTGTTGTGGAGGTGGAAACTTCTCTGCTTGGTAAATGGGGGGAGAATGAGTGGTCAGATTCAACTCCATCTTCTTGCCTGACACTGGGGCAAGGAGTCAGTCCCCATTTCTGCTCCAAGTGTAGCTCCCTCCCTAGAGTAGGCCTGCCTCCAGCCAACACTGGTGTTCCTCATCTAGGGGCTCAGAACCAGCAAGTCCTCTTGGCTAGAATGCTAATGGCACATCCTTTCACCTGGCCTAAGTGTGACTTCATTTACTGAAGGCATGATACAGCTGATCTGGCAGAGCTGACTGGAGGTGGGCATGAGCTTTCACATGTGCCAGTATCAAAGGGGCTTCCTCTATCCTGGCCACTGTCTTATAAAAACAACCTTACGAGGGAGATACCACTATTATCCTCATGTTATAGGTGAAGAAACTGAGGATCAGAGTTTGATCAACCTGCCCAAGGTCTCACTGCTGGCTGATAGTATCTCCCTCATAGAGTCTTTCTAAGAATTGTGAGCTATCCCTGCATGTGTTTTTTGAGGTTGCATCTCCCAGGCCTGGCTGTATGACATGAAAGGGCACCATGGATGAGAAACTGAGACTCAAATAGGCAAAGGGCCTGGCTCAAGATCCCATAGAATTAGAAGACCAATGTCTTCTGACTCCCAGTTGGGTATTCTTTCATATTCCAATTGAGAATGTTTCTGTAAGCTAGGAAGAGGCAGGCAGTATCAGCCTAGTTTTCCAGATGGAAAAACACCACTGAGAGAGGGGAAGCAGCACAATGCATTGGATTGGGCATGAGTGGATTTTCCTCTGCTCTGGCATGGGCTAACGGTGGGCCTTCACTCAGCCCCATTTTTCCCCTGTGCCTCAGTTTCTGCCTCTGTAGACTTGAGAGGCTGATCAAGTGATCACAAGGCCTTCTCCAGCGCTGACTGTGTGAGATGTGTCCAGGGATCCTCTGCATGGTGTGTGGGGGTTCTGCTCCTGCCCCTGTGCTGTGCAGCCCCCTTCCTCCCACAGCATCCATGCTGAGCCACAGGAGAGGAGATGATAAATCATCTCACCCTGCCCAGAATGCCTTGCTTTTGAAGGAGCCAGGGAAAGATGAGGCTGCCCCTGGGGCCACAGGCCCAGCATGGAACGCCCTCCCCTGCCCAGGCTGCTACATTCATTATGCACATCCTGAGCGAGGAAGCTCTGAGAGACCCAATTCCAGGAGATGACAGTCTCGGTTTCTTCTTCTGGAGCATTCTGCAAGGTAGTAAATAGACACTAACAAGCCTCTGGCTTCTTAATGTGCCAAAGTGTCTCTCTCACTGGTTTTGCCAGTCAGGGAGCATGGTTCTTCCAGAAAAAGTAGCTCTGGCCTTTCTCTAAGTCCAAAAACAAAAGAAACTAGGCAGAGAGCATATTAAACACCAGGCGGAAACAAAGAAAAACATGACCCTGAAACCATATCAATTTGGTGATTTTTTTTTTCTTTTTATTGTCCTAGGATTTTTAAAAATATTGAGCAGGTATGACTTTTCCAGAGAGAAAACACACAAAACCCTTTTTTTTTGTTTTCAATCAGGCAGGAATTAACAAAGAGGTAAATTGCCTCTGCTTCTTGCTGTTATCTTTAGATGTCTTAAGTATCTAAACTGTGAACAAGGAAGAGTAGCCAGAAAAGGCCAGCACCTGTGGACAGGCAGGACCCTTTTAGCTGGTCCAGGCCACTGAGAGTCATAGGCCTGAGAGCTAGAAGCTGCTCACTTAGATGAGATGGCTGGGACAGCCTGTCCCTCTCACCTGAGGTCACATGTAAGTCAGCACATGCTTAACATACCTTCCCTTCAACCTCCCTGTACTGCACAGGGCTGTCCATGGCCTGCCTCTGGTCAGACAGGAGCTGCTTCCCTTATCCATTCACACCCATCACAAGCCGAGTCTGCAGAAGAGGATACCCACCCTACATCTCATTGCCAACCAGAAGCTTTAGCATTTCTCCTGGTAATTTATGATCTCATCCTCACACATCCAGTAACAGATCCTCACAGGTCCCAGAGCAGTAAGGAAGAATGGCTACCCTTTACAGAGCACTTCCTCTATGCCAGGACCTTCACATATCTCCTGTCATCCATTCATTCTGCAAATATCTACTATTGACTCCCTGCCTGGGCTAGCTAAAAAGGTCCTGCCTGTGCTATGCTTGGTGCTGGGGATACAATAGTGAGTAATATAGACAAACTCCTTACCCTTACAGAGTTAATAGACCTTATCTCAGATCTTCTCAAGGAAACTATATGGGCGATATTATTATCCCTATTTTACAGATGAGAAAACTGAGGCTTAGCAAGGTTAAATAATTTCTCCAAGATCACACAGCCGGAAAGACACAGTCAAGATTTAAACCCAGATCTATTTTTACCCCAAATCTGTCATTTTTACTACACCACATCATTTTTCAGCAAACACAGGAAAATGGGTCTCTTGATCCTGCATTTTTGGGGCTTTCCTCATTAAATTTTACACATTGAAAGGCATGTCTTAAGTTTCTTTATACCTGGTGCCTAGTGCAACATGCTGCATAACAGGCACTTAATAATTAGGTGGGTGAATTAATTTAATATACTAACCCACTGTGAGCCCCTGGTCACCTGTCCTTCCCATCTTCCTCTCTAGCCACCTCTCTCTCTTCACAGCCACAGGTTTAGGCTTGCCCCCACCCTCCACGTCAGCTTCCTCTGATGCCATTCACTCCTCACCCCACCAGAGATGCTCTCTGCAAGACAGCCAGAAGCTTCTTTGTCATTAAATCCAGTGGGCACCTTTCCATACTCATTCTCCTTATTCTTTCACAACATGTGACTCCTGGAAATTCTGCTGCCCAGGCTGCCAGGACTCCAGCTTTCCTCCTACATCTCTGGCTGCTCCTCCTTGGTTCCTTGTTAATCGCTCTTCCATTGCTTCTCAGTAAACACAGGTTTCCTGGGGTTTCGGTGTAGGCTTTTTCCTCTCCTCAACTCTTTACTCTCTCCCTGGGCAACCACGCTCACACTCAGCTCTCTCAAATCTCTAACTCACTCAACATTTAGATGGTGAGCCTGAACTCAAGGCTCCCTCCCACAAGGCTGTGCTCTATCCTATGTTACATGCAAGAATTAGCGACACCCTTATCACTCAGACACTGAAGCCTCCTCCTTCTCCCTCACCTCCACATTCCATCCAGCAGCAAGCCCATCCATTCCACTCAGGCATGTCCTGAACTGCCTCCTTCTCTCTTTCACGACCACTACCTAATGCTAGGGCCTCACCATTGTGTCCCGCCATCCCTGCTACAGCCACTGACAGATCCCATTTCCCTCGATGAGTCTGACTTCCTTCAGTCCAGCCTCCACCCTGAAGCTGGAAGAAGCTTCTTCTGCTCTAAATTTTCTTAGAGGATTTCCTTTTGGCTCAAATGCATTACCGCAGCTCCTGGGACTCCTGATGATCCCACCCCCGCCCACCTTTCTGGCATCATTTTCTTTCACCCTCTACCCACCCCACCCCCATCCTGCATGCTATGCTCTGACTGTATGAAAACAGACTGCAGTTCCCACACCATGCCAAACTCTCCACCCCAACATATCTCTGTACTTGCTGTTTCCTCTGCTTGGAAAGCCTTCCCTAACCCCCTTTATCCTTCAGGATTCAGTTCAGTGTCACCTCCTATAGGAATAGTTCCACGAACCTTCACTCCTAGAAGAGGGGCTGCCTTCTGGGCTCTCATCCTTCTCATGCATGCCTTTCTCATAGCATCTAACACGCTGCTCTATAAGACCACATTATAGGACTTCAAGGTCCTCATGGGCATAGGCTATCTTTTTCATCTCTGTGCTTGCAAACCCTCACAGTGCTGTGAAACTTGGTATATAGATAATGCTCAGTAGAAGGATGAGTAGGAAGGCACAGATGGATGGGTGGATATGAATGAGTATGTAGAAACCAAGATGAAATTGGACTTAAATAAGTGTTCTGTCCAAACTCCTCCCTCAACTCCCCATCTTCCAGGAATGAAAGTGGAACCATGCAAAATGGTTCCAAAGCCCTGTGTAAGCAAAGTTCTACAGGCTATCTGGGGAAAGCACTTAGCACAGATGGAGAAACAAAACAAATCGAGTTTAATAGCCAGCCACATTTTTAAAAGGGATATGTCCTGGTTGGCACAAAAAGAAATTCAGAAAATGCTGACTTTTATTTAAAGTCATATTCACATGTACATTCCACAAGGATCCAGAGAGCAGCAGAGTTCTCACCCAACCAATGACCTGAATGTTCCACTGGGCACAACTCACACCACTCCACACCAAATCATGGGATCTTTGACAAAGGGGAATCTTCTAAAAATATCCAGGCACCTGCTTTGACAAGAAACAACAAACCATTGTTAATTACTATGTTGGAAAAAGAAAGGCATTTTAAAATCATAATTGAGATCTGTACTGAAGGCCTGGAAATTGAGGAAACCAACCGACTGCCACCATGATAATAGAAATAATAGTACTGAGTCCCACTGGGTGGCAGGGGCTGTGCCTCCCTGTCCTAGAACTCAGAACTTCCCATGACAGCCACCCTCACACCTCCTTTTTCATCTGATCTCATGACAACCTTGGGAGAAGGGCAGGAAGGGGCAGGGGTTTGCATCCTGAGTAAACAGACAAGGAAAATGAGGGAAAAGAAAGAACAGGACTCTGAGCTCAGGGAACACTGATGCCAAGTTCTTTTCTCAGCACTGGTTTGGGGAAATCTGTATGGAAAGTTGCCAAAGGCAAACATTAGGGAATACCTGAAGGCGGTAGATTCTGCCATCTTCTCTGATAAAGAAGATGTCCCTCCAGTGCTAAACTTGAAAGCTGACTTCCTTTTCTCATCTTCTTCTTTTTTTCCCTGCTCTCATTTCCACTCTCCGCCTCACTTATGACACCAACTACTCTGGAAAACTTAGTTTCTAGTACCTGTGAAAGTCAATCTTAGTTTCAAGGTCTTTTCATCTGCTGTTATCTATCTCTGTAAAGCTTTCTCTAAGGAACTCTGTCTAACTTTTCAGGTCTCTGTTCAAATTTTAGTTCCCTAGAGACACCATCCCTGTACATACTTGTTAATAAGTCACCTGACACTCCCCGCTCCAACTCTCTTTCATTCCATCACCCTATTTTGTCTCTACAGGATAGGCCCTGGGTCCAGAGGGAATGAGTTAGGCTTCCTGAAAATTTAATGTGACCTCTATGCTTTCACATAATTTCACCTGCAACTGGATTTTCTCTTGGAAAGGATTTTGTGTTCACCATTTTATGTCCTAAAAAATGATGATGGCTGGGCATGGTGGTTCACGCCTGTCATCCCAGCACTTTAGGAGGCCGAGGCAGGCAGATCACGAGGTTAAGAGATTGAAACCATCCTGGCCAATATGGTGAAACCCCATCTCTACTAAAAATACAAAAATTAGCTGGGCGTGGTGGGCTTGGCTGTAGTCCTAGCTACTTGGGAGTTTGAGGCAGGAGAATCACTTGAACCCGGGAGGCAGAGGTTGCAGTGAGCTGAGATCACACCACTGCATTCCAGCCTGGCAATAGAGCAGGACTCCATCTCAGGGAGAAAAAAAAAAAAAAGATGCTGATCTCTCTGCCATGAGTCCTGACAGTGCTGATGTCCTTAAATAAGTCAATCCTATTTGATTTATCTAAGGATTGTAAGAGCATGGTCTTTCCAGTAATGCAGTCCTACTATTGACATTGTGAATGTAGCAGTTGTGCAACTCACCACTGTGCTGATAATATTAGTTGTCCCTCAATATCTGTTCTATTCTTCCTTCATTTAAAGGAAAACATTTTTTAAGCTTAGTACATGTCATTCAATATGAAGACTACATTTCCCAGACTACCTTGCTTCCAGGATGGTCTAATTTAATCTTTTTTAAATTATGCTTTAAGTTCTAGGATACATGTGCAGAACGTGTACGTTTGTTACGTAGGTATACACGTGCCACGGCGGTTTGCTGCACCCATCAACCCATCATCTAAGTTAGGTATGTCTCCTAATGCTATCCCTCCCCTATCCCGACACCCCCTAACAGGCCCCAATGTGTGATGTTCCCCTCCCTGTCTCCATGTGTTCTCATTGTTCAACTCCCACTTATGATTGAGAACATGTGGTGTTTGTTTTTCTGTTCCTGTTAGTTTGCTGAGAATGATGGTTTCCAGCTTCATCCATGTCCCTGCAAAGGACATAAACTCATCCTGTTTTATGGCTGCACAGTATTCCACGGTGTATATGTGCCACATTTTCTTTATACAGTCTATTATTGATGGGCATTTGGGTTGGTTCCAAGTCTTTGCTATTGTGAATAATGCTGCAATAAACATATGTGTGCATGTGTCTTTATAGTAGAATGATTTATAATCCTTTGGGTATATACCCAGTAATGGTATTGCTGGGTCAAATAGTATTTCTGGTTCTAGATCCTTGGAGAATCGCCACACTCTCTTCCACAATGGTTGAACTAATTTACACTCCCACCAACAGTGCAGAAGCTTTCCTATTTCTCCACATCCTCTCCAGCATCTGTTCTTTCCTGACTTTTTAATGATCACCATCCTAATTGGCATGAGATGATATGGTTTTGATTAGCATTTATCTAATGAGCAGTGATGATGAGCTTCTTTTCATATGTCTGTTGGCTGCATAAATGTTTTTAGCATAAAGTGCTGTTGAATTTTGTCAAAGGCCTTCTCTGCATCTATTGAGATAATCATATGGTTTTTGTCATTGGTTCTGTCTATGTGATGGATTATGTCTATGGATTTGTGTATGTTGAACCAGATTTGCATCCCAGGGATGAAGCTGATTTGATTGTGGTGGATAAGCTTTTACATGTGCTGCTGGATTCCATTCGCCAGGATTTTATTGAGGATATTCGCATCAATATTCATCAGGGATATTGGCCTGAAATTTTCTTTTTTGTGTGTGTGTGTCTCTGACAGATTTGGTATCAGGATGATGCTGGCCTCATAAAATGAGTTAGGGAAGAGTCCCTCTTTTTCTATTGTTAGGAATAATTTCAGAAGGAAGGGTACCAGCTCCTCTTTGTACCTCTGGTAGAATTAGGCTGTGAATCAATCTGGTCCTGGGCTTTTTTTGGTTGGTAGGCTATTAATTACTGCCTCAACTTCAGAACTTGTTATTGGTCTATTCAGGGATTTGACTTATTCCTCCTTTTGTCTTGGGAGGGTGTATGTGTCCAGAAATGTATCCATTTCTTCTAGATTTTCTAGTTTATTTGTGTAGAGGTATTTATAGTATTCTCTGATGATAGTTCGTATTTCTGCAGGATTATTTGTAATATCCCCTTTATCATTTTTTGATTGTGTCTATTTGATTCTTCTCTTTTCTTTTTTAATAGTCTGGCTAGCAGTCTATCTATTTTGTTGATCTTTTCAAAAAGCCAGCTCCTGGATTTATTGATTTTTTTGAAGGGTTTTTCATGTCTCTATCTCCTGCAGTTCTGCTCTGATCTTAGTTATTTCTTGTCTTCTGCTTGCTTTTGAATTTGTTTGCTCTTGCTTCTCTAATTCTTTAATTGTGATGTTAGGGTGTCAATTTTAGATCTTTCCTGCTTTCTCCTGTGAGAATTTAGTGCTATAAATTTCCCTGTAAACACTGCTTTAGCTGTGTCTTAGAGATTCTGGTACATTGTGTATGTCTTCTCATTGGTTTCAAAGAACTTATTTATTTCTGCCTTAATTTTTTTTTATTTACCCAGTAGTCATTTAGGAGCAAGTTGTTCAGTTTCCATGTAGCTGTGTGGTTTTGAGTGAGTTTCTTAATCTTAAGTTCTAATTTGATGGCACTGTGGTCTGAGAAACTGTTATGATTTCCATTTTTTGCATTTGCTGAGGATGGTTTTACTTCCAATTATGTGGTCAATTTTAGAATAAGTGCAATGTGGTGCTGAAAAGAATGTGTATTCTTTTGATTTGGGGTGGAGAGTTCTGTAGATGTCTATTAGGTCCACTTGGTCCAGAGCTGAGTTCAAGTCCTAAATATCCTTGTTAATTTTCTGTCTTGTTGATCTAATATTGACAGTGGGTGTTGAAGTCTCCCACTATTAGTCTGTGGGAGTCCAAGTCTCTTTGTGGGTCCCTAAGAACTTGCTTTATGTATCTGGGTGCTTCTGTATTGGGTGCATATATATTTAGGATAGTTAGCTCTTCTTATTGCATTGATCCCTTTACCATTATGTAATGCCCTTCTTTGTCTTTTTTGATCTTTGTTGGTTTAAAGTCTGCTTTATCAGAGACTAGGAATGCAAACCCAGCTTTTTTTTTTTTTTTTTTGGCTTTGTAAATATTCCTCCATCTCTTTATTTTGAGCCTATATGTGTTTTTGCACATGAAATGGATCTCCTGAATACAGCACACCAACAGGTCCTAACTCTTTATCGAATTTGCCAGTCTGTGTCTTTTAACTGGGGCATTTAGCCCATCTACATTTAAGGTTAATATTGTTATGTGTGAATTTGATTCCATCATTGTGATGTACCAGCCACTGCAAAAACATATCAAATTGTAAAGACCATCAACACTATGAAGAAACTGCATCAACTAATGGGCAAAATAACCAATGTGTGCAACTTCTAGGTCATATTCTTTAAAGGAGGAGGAGTGGCCTTCACATTCTCTTTCCCTTCCTGCTTGCCTGAGGAGATGGTGATCCATCTGGAACCTTGTAGATGACCACAGATCCAGTACTGTAAGATAGAAGGAAGGAAGTACAGCAAGATAGAAGGAACTTGGGTCTCTGACACCAAAAAGTGCTAATCCCACCCTAGTCTGCTCACTCGCACACTGTTACTATTATGCATGAGAAAGAAATAAAGTTCTCTCTTGCTTAAGCCATTGCTATTTGGGTCTCTGTGTTATAGCACAGAGATCTATAATCTAGTAGAATCTGAAGTTATCATATTTACTTACTGTGTTATTATATTCATTGTATATTATTCTCTATTGCCTCTATAAAACAAATTCTAAGAGGGCAGAAACCCTGTTCCTTGATCACCACTGTATCCCTAGAATTTGGAGCAGTGCCTGTAGATAATAAGGACACATTAGGCAATAAGTAACAGACAATAAGTGGCTACATGAATGAATACATGAAAGTATACACGAGTCACTTGTTTTCACTGGCTGACTTTCTGGGCAGTCTTTTGCTTTTCCCACCCCTTTCTGGCCCTCTCTCTGACCCTATTATAACAGATTGCCCAGTACTGGGGGTGCCGCATTTTTCCCACATACTCCCTTGATCCTAATGTGGAAAATGAAGTTTTCTGGCTCAGGGGTCTGAACTTTTCTTTAGTGCTTTGTACACCTGAATAAGTTTGGGAAGGCCTTTTGACACAAGATTATACTTCAAAGAAAGTCACCATGATATTGGATAGCATCTTCGGCCCCAGCACCACCAGGGTGCTCAATTTCTTCCCTTTCATGATGAAGTATCAAAACATGAAAAACAGAGAGTTATCAATTATACAATATGTTATATTTTTCTCTTCCCTTTTAGGGTCCCTGAGTTGATATGAGGGCTATCTTGGGGGTAACTTGAGGCTGTGAGTCTGAAACTATCAGCCTTAGTTAGAGCAATTCCGTCCAGTAGAAATATAACCTGGGCCACAAATGCAAGCCATATATATGATTTCACATTTTATAGTAACCATATCACATTTAAAATTAAAATGAACCAGCCGGCTGCAGTGACTCATGCCTATAATCCCAGCACTTTGGGAGACCAAGGCAGGCAGATCATGAGGTCAGGAGCTCGAGACCAGCCTGGCCAACATGGTGAAACTAAAAATACAAAAACACATTAGCCAGGCGTGGTGGTGGGTCACTGTAATCCCAGCTACTCAGGAGACTGAGGCAAGAGAATCGATTGAAACCCAGGAGGCAGAGGTTGCAGTGAGCCAAGACCATGCCATTACACTCCAGCCTGGGTGACAGAGCAGGACTCCATCTCAAAAAAAAAAGTAAAAAGAACTGTCATGTATTCATAATAATTTACAATTTTAAAAAATTTAAGTAAAAAGAAACTGATAAAATCAATTTTAAGACTATAAATACATTCTAAATATCATTTCAATGTGTAATCAGTATAAAACTTAACAAAATATTTTACATTATTTTTCTCATACTGTCCTTGAAATCCCATGTGGATTTTATACTTATAGCACATCTCAATTCAGTACATTTCCAGTACTTACTAACCACATATAATTTCAAGTGCTTACGAGCTACATGTAAGTTCAAGTGCTTAAGTGTGCTGTAAATTCATATGCTTACTAGCCACATGTGCCTAGTGACTCTCACTTTGCACAGTTTAGTTTTAGAGAAAAAAATATTAAATTAGACTGTGTTCAAGTTCTGTCCTAGGCTAATCCCCGTGACGCTATGACCTTCAGTTTCCTCATCCAAAAAAAAAAAATGGAACTAATTATACCTGCTTCATAATGTTTTGGGGAGGAATTATAGAACTAATATAAATGAAAATGTTAAGTGTAAAACAATATGTTTTTTATTTAAAAAGACAAATATGCTAGCATAAAGTGTGTTAACAGGTTCTAGCACACTCTCTGCTATTCTTCCCCATTAATCATTAATGTCAGAGTTATTCTGCAAAAGAAGACCAAAAAAAAATGGACTCACCTTCTTGGTCCATAGATGAATCCTAATTGACTCCTTCTCAGATCTAAGGAGGAGTTTGGCTGGGGGACATTGTAGAGTGAAAGCATTTAGCTACCTTGTATTACAAAACAATAAATAGTAAATCTGGCACATTTCCTCTGCCCTCCCAGCAGTGTTGACTCTGAAATGAGCTGTCCTCACACTAATCAGGAGGAGAGGGAAGGTGCTGGTGAGGTACAAGGTGGGGCGTGACTCCAGAAGCAGGGCTTGAACTCAGACCAGATTGAAAACTAACTGAAACAGCAAAGAGGCAGAAGCACCTCTCCATAATTCACGCCCACCAGTGCCATGTCAGTTTACCATTGCCATGGCAATACTCAGAAGTTACCGCCCCTTTCTATGGCAATGACCTGGAAGTTACCACACTTTTTCTAGAAATTTCTGAATAACTCACATCTTAATTTGCATGTAATTAAAAGTGGGTATAAATATGACTGAAGAACTACCTCTGAACTGCTACTCTGGGCACACTGCCAAGGGGGTATCCCTGCTCCACAAGGAACAGTGCCTCTGCTGCTGCTGTACACGGCCTTTTCAATAAAAGTTGCTATCTGGCACCACTGGCCCACCCTTGAATACTTTTCTGGGTGAAGCCAAGAACCCTCCCAGGCTGAGCCCCAGTTTTAGGGCTCACCAGCCCTGCATCAATGGCACTGACTTGAGAAAAGGATCCAAAAACAGAATTCCTTTTGTTCTATAAAGAAACATAACAATGCAGTGCATATATAAACACTTCCTGATTTTGTCTAGATAGAAAATTTCATTGCTGTATATCAGGTTATTGTTAATATTGTTTTATTAGTTATTTACTTTTGCATAACAAATTACTCTAAAACTTAGCAGCTTAAAACAATAAGCATGTATTAGTACCTCATAGTTTCTGTCGGTGAAGAATACAGGATTGGCTGGGTGCTTCTGCGTCAAGATTTTTCATAATATTGAAGTCAAAATTCCAGCCAGACCTGTGGTCATCTGAAGGTTTTACAGGGGCTGGAGAATCTACCTCCAAGATGATTCACTCACATGGCTGTTGGCAGGAGGCCTCCGTTTCCCACCATGTGGACCTCTTCAAAGACCTGCTGACTGTCCTCATGACTTCTCCTCCCAAGGTCTCTCCTAGAGCAAGTGATCTAAAAGAGCAAGGCAGAAGCCACAGTGTCTTTTATGACCCAGGCTTAGAAGTCACATATCACCATTTCTGCAATATCTTCAGCCTCGTTCAATATAGGAGGGAATTCCACAGGAGTATCAATGTCAGGAGGCCAGGATTCTGCAGATCATCTTGGAGGCTGTCTGCCACAATTGTCAACTGATGCTAGTTGAAAATGGGGGTTCATTTATTTTTTCAGTATGATTAATTCTGGAAAAGAGTTTCTTATTTGTTTCTAACACACACACACCCCACAGTATTATTGCTTATTTGTATCATCACTTACATTGAACATAATCTTATGTGATAAGAGGAGGCCTAGATCTGTCACCCCTTTTCAAGTTTCCTCCCCTGGACCCTAAAAATTACCTGCAGTTGTCCCTTGGGTTCCTGTTCATTCCCAGCCCTTCATGAACCCCATCAGCTCATGGATCTCAGGTATTGAAGAAGACCTGATCACAGAGCTTGCCCAAGCTACAGTACAAAAAAAGTTGATGTGATATGGTTTGCATCATGTTAGGTTTGAGATTATGGAGAACTATCATTGTGAAGTTAACCTGGAGACATTTAGAGACATACAGAACTGCTCTCTGAAAGATAAGAACAGAAATCAACAGCATAAACAGGATAGTCTCTGTTTTTCTAACTGTATTAATGGATGTGCTCTCTTAAGGAGACAGGAACAAAGCTGAAAAAGCAAAGGTGTCAGAGAGCTCAGAAAGGGGTGGCCAGATATTTCCAAATGTCATCAGCTTTCCAAAATTGATTCCTACAGTGCTAGAACCAAATATAATTTTTTTTCCTGAACTTGGAAGTTCTCTCTCTTTCCTTTCATTCCTATTTTCTTTAAAAAGTCACCAAATCCTGTCATTCTTCCATTGAAGGATCTCTAACATCTGTTCTCTCCCTCTGCTTGCCACAGTCTAGCCTGGGTTAGACCCTGAGGATCACAGTCCCTCCCGTACCACACACAGGCTATAAAAGCAGACCAGCTATGCTCCTTGAATTAGCCCCAGAATTGCGCTACTTGGCCAGTCTGTCTATTCTGCCATCTCTGGCCACCCTGGGACCAGCCTGAGGTTGTTCTTCAGGGCTTCTCCTGTGGGATCCTAGCCGGCTTTCTTCCCAGCTGAAGATCACTGGCCTTGCTCCTCAGACCACAAGGAACCCCTTCCCTCTTACTATGCCCCTCTGAAAACTAATAAGCTGATAATGCACCACATTCCTGCCTGGACACTGGCTCAGCCCCACCCATAAATGATTCTGCTGAGCACTGCCCAGACTCAGGTGTGGGGCTTAGACACCCATGGCCACTACCAGCATCATGATTCCCACTAAATTGGACTCAGCTACTGTCCTCTGCCTGCCCTGCCTCCACCCTTAAAATGCAAACACTCCTGAGGTTATTTATAATGTGATTCAGCAAGCTTTGGTGTGGGACCTGGGCATCAACATGCTTAACCAGCGCCCATGGAGATTTATGTAGCACAATTTGAACAACACTGTCCTCAAGCCTCAGTATGACCTTGTTTCTTTAATGCTTTTCTCCTATGGTGGCTGAGAACACAGACTACCAGCAGGTCCGGCTTCTCTGACAGTACTGCCCCAAGGTCCTGGAGCACTGAGCAAAAGGAGCTCTGCCCATACACGCTCACCCCTGGGTGCCTGGACACGTGCACACACATATACTTGCACCTGCACACATATGTGTCCACATTCACACGGGCACACACATGCACACAAACACACACAGGCACACATGTACACACACACAGGCACACACATTCATACATGTACACATACATATTCACACAGGCACACACATACACTCACACAGGTACACACAATCACACACACAATCACACGTACAACTGCTGAATGCAGTGTCCCTGCAGGGCCCAATCTGAGCCTTGATGCCAGCCTGCCTCTTGGGCCTGCAATCCTTTAAAAATACCAAGTAGGTCAGAGCCCTGCTCCCACAGACGAAAACACGGTTCAGAAACAGTCATCAAATTCCTGCCTGAGGATATATCTCTGGGCTGATTAAATAAACACAGCTTAATTAAATTAAAGTCAGATCAGAACCTGCATAAACTCTGCTGGCAACCCAGAGGAGTTCCTCATGAATCTTTCATTTTCATAAATGAGTGATGGTTCACCTGTTCAGGGGCTTGCCCAGAAGATGGAAGGGGCCTCTGCACAGACGTGGCTCCCTCTGGCCAGAGGAAAGCATTTCTGGGGTATTTTTATTGAGGGGACCAGGTGGATTTGGAAGCATTTTGTGCTTCATGGGGGAGTAAGCATCATGTCCAGTGGCTGAGCACAGGATGATATGACTCAGGCTGCTTTCCTAAAGGCAGAGGGTGGCAAGAGCCCTGGCACCGCTGGTCAGATGTATGGGGAAGAGAGAGCGGGAGGGAGACAGAAACAGAGAAAGAGAGAGACAGAGATAGAGAGGGAGACAGAGGCAGAGATGGGGGAGAGAAAGAGGAAGAAACAGAAAAGGAGAGACAGAGAAAGAGGGACAGTGACAGAAACAGAGAGACAGAGAGAGACAACAGAGACATAGACAGGGACAAACTGAAACTCAGAGACAGAGACCAGGCACAGGTAAAGGTGGAAGTTCAGCCACAGTTAAGGGTATTACGAAGATGCTTGGCAAATTCTGAGAGATTTTGAATGGTGTTGGTTGCTGCAAGGAATCAGCAAGGAGAAAAAGGCACCTGCTCTAGCTGATTCTCAAGGGAGGAGCAGAAGAGAGAAAGAAAAAAGCACCTGTGTAAACCTCATGAAGCAAATAGAATTCCTCTGCTCAGCAGGGCAAAACCCACTTCTGCCTTCACAAGGCGCGCCTTGGAGGCCCATGGGAAAGACTGCTCAGCGTGGCTGTAGACCAGCGAGATCTGGGGCCCTTCCCCAGAGCCAGGTGTACTTTTGCTGTGTGATTTCCCTGTGCTGGAGGGGAGGCGATGGAGAAACAGCACAGACACCATTGCCTTAAGGAAACCTCTCAAACAGTGAGCCTAATGCCTGCCCCCGACCTAGGCCGCATCTAAAACCTAGATTAAGAGTGGCACCTTCAACAGCATGGGTGCAAAAAAAAAAATCTACAATAAAATCCTTTGTTGGAATGCTTTACACTTTCCACAGAACAGAAACTAAAATGACCTGTTATACAATTAGTCACAGATACAGTCCTTGAGTTTTTTGCCCATACACATGAGTACTTGTCTAAAACATATCTTCTTTGTAGCAGCTCTGAAGCCATCTTGGTAAATTTCCCCAACAGTGTAAAGTTAGAATTCCTTCAGAGTGATGCCAGGTTCTATTTGGAATTTATATACAACCTGCTTGGGTGGAGAAACCATTGTCTTCAGAAACTTTTGGTGTAGTTGAACTGATAGTTACAAACTGTTGTGACCTGAAGTTCACCATTAAAAGGGATTACCCAAGCAAAATCATGGAATTACAGGTTATAAAAATGATTGTTGGCACATCCTATGCAATATATCTAAATTGAATAATGGTACCAGATAAAATTACAGATGGGAATGAAACTTGTGTATCATCCATTAACATGTGTAATCAATAAACGATTTAATTCTCTTGAAAAAAAAAAAAAGGAGAGAGAGGCACCCTGTGAAACGGCCCAGTCTCCAGTGGGATGAAGCCGATTACACAACTTGAGGCTCATCTCTTCCTTTCTCTCCAGGGACTTGCCTCTTCAGCCCTATTCTCTGCTAGCAGGCTGGGGAGGGAAGGACAAAGAGGTGAAATGTACATTTTGTAAGTTCCAGTGGAAAGTCTTTGGGGAAGGAAGTTGAAACTAATGGGCAAGCTGTGGCTTCCATTAGCCCAGAAATGTGAGAGGGGAGCTGTGCAATCTATCACTGTCCTTTGTCTGTGCCAGTGACACTGCTGACAATGTTATTTTATGGCTTCAAACTTACCCTCATCAGCAGGACTTTTGCACAGATTTCTTCTGGAACTGCCAGCTTACATCACCTTATAGACTCTTCAAGCCCCACCACTGGCTGCCCGCATAGCTCATCTCTCATCTCCCCCTACTACCAACTCTGGCTGTGAACAACAGCTTAGCAGACAGTGCTGTTCCTATAGCCTCTCACCTGGTTCTTCCTCCAGGCCCTGACCTGAGCCTTATCCCAGCCTGGACTACCTCTCCATTAGCTTTCTGACAAATAGAGGCTCTTGTTACCCTTGTGATCAAGTGTTCCCTATGCAGTGAAGCCTTTCCCATATCTTCTCCAGCTTCATTTATTCCCAACTCCCCTGCAAATCCAGGGTTGTAAAGGACCAACTGGAAACATTACTATAAATCACAGGACATTGCACCAGTCTAGGGAACGTTGTCTTGGGTCATCACACTGACTCTAAACTTCGAGCATATTAAAGAGCCGTTTAAAACCTAGAGGCCTTAGGGCTTCTAGTTCAAAGCAACAGGCTCGGCCCTTGGGTTTCTCCTGTCTCTGCAAATAATCCAAGAGAGCCCCATCAGGAGACTTAAGATTTCAAAATCCTTCTATAAGACACAAAGCAGATGGAGGAGTATTAACCAGGAGCTGAGCAGAAGAGGCTGCTGAGAAGGTGAAGGCAATGGAGGGCGGGCGAGGGATATGAGAGTGGAGACGGGGTCAGTAGTTGAAAGTCTGTGTGTAGAACAATCCCCTTGATGACTCCCTCTAACATCCCTGCTTACAAAACTGTTGGTAGCCAGATATTTAGATCCCAGCCCAGGGCAGGGAAAAGCCTAAAATAAAGCTAAAATTCTGTCTTTACAGGAAACATAAATGTACTTTTTGAGAAGAACTAGGGCCTATAGCATGGGGTTACTGTTTGCCACAGTAAATCCTTCTCAATCTGGCATTTAAAGACCCTCCAAAAAAATGAGTGTCTGCCTTCCCACTCACTGCAACCAGCCCTCCCCCGCCCCCAACACAGGGCTCCTTGCCAACCTATCATCTCATTCTTAAATATCCAAGATCGCCAAACTGTTGAGCCCAACATGAAATGAAAACACCAAGAAAAAAAAATAAATGGCCTTGAAAGAAAAATAAAAAACAGAAAAGAAGTAAGTGAAAAAAACTCTAATTAGACTTCCAGAGAGTTATGAAAAGATGCTGTATCCACAAAATATAAGTGGAGAAAACAGACCATTAGGGGAAAAGAAAAGAATTTAGAAAGTAAGACTATGACAGCTAACATTTTGGATGGTTTTTGTTGTTATTTTGGTTTTGTTTTGCTTTTTTTTTTTTTTTTTTGAGATAGAGTCTCACTCTGTCACCCAGGCTGCCAGACTGGAGGGCAGTGGCACAATCTCGACTCACTGCAACCTCTACCTCCCTGATTCAAGCAATTCTCATGCCTCAGCCTCCTGAATAGCTGGAATTGTAAGCGTGCGCCACCACACCTGGCTAATTTTTTGTATTTTTAGCAGATAAAGGTTTTTGTCATGTTGTCCAAGCTGGTCTCAAACTACTGACCTCAAGCAATCTACCTTCCTCAGCCTCCCAAAGCACTGGAATTACAGGCATGAGCCACCACTCCCAGCCATGACTGCTAACATTTATTAAAAGTTAATAAGAGTTGAAAGACATATTTTAGATTCTTGAAAATATGTCAGAATACAGAACATTAAGACAGAAAAAAAAAAGAGAGAGAAAAGAGAAGAGGTACATAGGAGCAATCCAACTAATGGGATTCCCAGAAAGACGGATAGGGGACTTGAAAGCAGGGAGATAACGAGTGAAATAACAAGACAATTTCCAGAGCTGAAGAAGGATGCAAGTGCTCGGGTTGGAAGGTCTCCCTGATGGTTCAAAACCATCCATTTTTAAGTGCCCTCTGTTTAATGACTTCTTTGTGACATTTTAGAACATGAAGAACAAACTGAAATCATAAATGCATCCAGAGATAAGAGGTTTTTGGTTGGAAAAAAAATCTACGGATTGAAGAGTTAGAGTGGTAGGAAAAAATGCTCAAAAACCAGGCAGAGATAAAAGGAGGCCAAGAAACAAGAATCGAGTCAAGACGATGCCACAGGAACAGCCTGGTGACAGTGGAGCTAGTGCTACTGCTGGGGTGTGCACACCACTTCCAAGATCACCACCACTCCACCACCACTGAACTCTGAATACTTCCCTCCCTAGCAAAATAAATGTCTGAAGCACTCACTCCAGATTCAAAGTCCCAGATGGGAATATCCAATTGGTTAAGTTTAAGCACATGCCAGTAGCCTAGAGATCATGCCACTGCACTTCAGCCTGAGCGACAGAACCAGACTGCATCTCAAAAAAAAAAAAAAAAAAATCACATGTATGTATTCCTTGTGCCAAAAAGGATACGGCTTTAGTTGCTAACTGCCTTGTCTTAGTCCATTTGGGCTGTTATAACAAAAAATACCTTAAACTGGGTAATCTATAAACAATAGAAATTTACTGCTCACAGTTCTGGAGGCTGGGAAGTCCAAGATCAAGGTGCCAGCAGATTTGATGTATGATGAGGGCCCACTCTTCATAAACGGCACCTTGTAGCTGTGTCTTCAGAAGGAGCAAACAAGCTCCTTCATGCCTCTTATCTGAGGACATTAATTCCATTCATGAGGACAGAGCCGTCCTCCCAAAAGCCCTACTTCTACACAATGAGGGTTAACTGTTAACATATGAATATGAAACACATACTTTCAGGCCACAGCATGCCTCATTTCCTCATCTGTAAATTGGAGCCAAGAATGTAGAGCACGTACACAGATTCCTACTAACTCACCAACAGCGAACTCATGAAGACAAATGTATGCAGGTGCCCACTTCTGCCACAAAGCTTTTAGAGAGTCTACAGGTTCCAAAATGAAAATAGAGGAGAAATTGAAGAGCAAGAGCAAGTTACAGGAGGTGAACATAGTAGATTCTAGGCAGTGTCACAAGCCAGTGACACCGGCAGGTTTTACCTTGGCCAAAAATCTTAGCCTCCAATTTCAAAAGGTCAGAATGTCCCACTTCAAGTTTTTTTTTTTTTTTTTTACTGGTACTCATAGTTCTACCAATTAGAGAATCTCCGTTTTTCTTTTAAAAATTCAAACATTCAAAGACCCAAGATTACCCATCAATCACATCTTAGAGATTGTTTGATCATATAGCTTTGCTCTTAACACCTAACTCAGATCAACAGTGACTTCAAACCCTTTCACCAATAAAAAAGGAAGATGATAACGCAGGGGCATGAGACATCTTCAGAGGGTGAACACATCTGAATGTGGCCCCTCCTCGGGGAGATTAGAGTAGCCCAGGAGCTCTTGGAGGCCTGGGAAGCTGTGACAGGCGCATCAGAAAATGGAGGAGGCAGAAGTAGGAGAGGCTTCCAGGAAAATGCCACTGTGCACAGTCCTGCCCTGGAAAAGAAAAAGAGGAACGCTTTTCCTCCTTTACTTCCTTATCATTTTTCTCTTTTTTCCTCTTCGACTTTCCTTCTTCCCTCTCCTCTGCCTCCTCTGTCTTCTTCTCCTTTGTCTTTTCTCCTCTTTTTCATCTGCTCCTTTTCTTTCTCTTTTCTGCCTCTGCTTACCCTGCTGGCCTCCACTAAGGGCTTTCTGCTCCCAGATATAAGGAATCAGCCTAGGATTCGAAGCAGTACAGCTCTACATACTGAGTTAAATTTCCTATTTTGGACTGTCCTAAGAATGTACCACTGTGTATAGCACTACTTTTGTAAGAAAATGAGTTCCTAATTCCAAGCCACTATTTGCTTAGCCAGCCATCCCCCGTAGACTCCAGTATGCAGTGCCCATACTAAAGCTCATTAAACATTTTTTTCTTAGAAAGAAATAAAGGCATTGAAGTTCTTCTATGTAAGTATATTCCTTCACAAAGAAACTAACCAGATTCATTCCAGTATGTGTAACGGCCAAGTTTAGACCAGACTGTGATTAAAACATTCATTCATCAACTCAGAAGCCACCTTTGATATAGCAACAACAAAATCTTCTCAATAGCTGGAGGCCATATGTTAAATAAACTTGAAGAAATATTTTCAGCAATGAATGCCAGTGAGGCTGAGAGACAGACCTCAGAATGTCACACATCTAAGACACATCTCAGGCTGTCAGAATGATGAGTTCTGAAACCTGATCTAAATTAAGTTTCATATTTATAAATGGAAGGTTACTTTTCTGTTACTGACACGGAAAATACACAAATGGCATGTTCAAATTTGACCACGTTCCCTGGTTAAATTTCCAAATTAGTTAAGAAGTGTCTATATGTATAATAATTTGTATAAAATACTGGTTGAGTAGAGTGTTTTTCCTATCGTGAGTATCCGGGCAATGAAAATCATTCTTTTGTTTGTGTTTATTGTTATTACTGTTACATATACAAAAATATTGGAACAATATTAAAAGAAAAATTTGCTCACAATTTCACCACCTCTACAAATATTTGTGTAAAATGCTGGTTTAGTAAAGTGTTTTTCCCATCCTCTGAGTAACCCTGCAATGAAAATCATTCTTTTGTTTGTGTTTATTCTTATTACTGGCTACATACACAAAAATATTGGAACAATATTAAAAGAAAAATTTGCTCACAATTTCACCACCTCTACAAATCAACATGTTTTTATTTCTTTTACTTTATAATGGACACTTCCATCTGGATATAGGCAAGACTGTCATACACACATGATGTCATGAACAATTTAATTATGCAGGTACTTCCTACTCAAATACACACAGGTGTATAATCATTTTCACACATTTATAGTTAAGAAAATAAGTACTTTAGTTACTGTGCAGCCAGAGCACAGTTCTGCACAAGTTCAGACTTGACCCGACCTCCTACCCCCTCGAGCAAGCTGGGATCTCAGCAAGCTCTTCCTCTAGCTCTCTACCAACTGCCATGTCCAGATGGCAGTCAGATACCTGAATCAAGGAGAGTCACTCAAGCTTTGGAGCAGGAGCCTCCTGGCCATTAGCAGCACAATTATCTTTAGAAATTTGAATGTGGCAGAGAAAAGCTGTCATGAACTGGGAAGTACTAAAGTGGACTCTGCCAATCAAAGTAAAAAACATCTGGCCTTAGCCCAACTGGGCCGACTTCCATTCTCAGCATAGACTTGCAGAGCCTTGCTGCACTCATTTACTGTGCCGTTGCCTGGGCCAATTAGTAATAACGAGCTCCCTCCAGCACGGGTGATGTTAACAAGGGGGTGAAAAGAAGCGGGACCACAGTGCCCACACGATCTTACATATACATGTTAGGTGCTTAACAAGTGTTTGCTGCTTGAGCTATGTGCAGAAAAGTACACAATTAATAAGCTCCATAAATTATCTCAAGTAAAGATACCCCAGTAGCCACAGTTCAAATGAAGGAACAGAACACTGTCAGCAACCCACAAACCTCCCTAGAGCCCCTTTTTTGTCCCCAAAGGTAAACACTATTCTGATTTCTAAAAACGTAGTTTATTCCATGGCACCTCACACAAGAGAGACAATACATGTTTATTCTAACATCGTCATTTAGATTTGCCTGTTTTTGAATTTTATTTAAATGGAATTGTAAAGTATGTTTGTTTGTGAAATTATTTATGTTAAAGCACACAGTTGTAGCTGATTTATTCTTTACCCCTGTATTCAATTCCATGCATATGTCATGATACACACATACGCCTTTTCTTCTGTTGAAAGACATTTGGGTTGTTTCCAGCTTTGAGCTATTACAAACAATGCAGCCATGAGCATTATCTTGCATGTCTTTTGATGTACTATATGTGCATTTCTATTAGATATATATCCAGGAGTGAGTTGCTAGATCCCAAGGCATATGTGTATTTAACTTCATTAGAAATTGCCAAACTATTCCAAAGTAATGGTGTCAATTTGCATTCCCACCAGGAGCATATGAGAGTTCCAGTGGTTTCACATCCCCAACTGCACTTGGAATTGTCAGTCTTTTTAATGTTAGTCTTTCAGGCAGATGTGCAGGGATATTTCATTGTGATTTTAATTAAACATCCCTGACCACTAAAATGACTTGATTAACTCTTCATATGTTTAGTAGACGTTGAATATTCTCATTTGTGAAGTTCTTTTTCATGTCCTGGTTCCACTTCTTTATTCAATTATCTGTCTTTTCCTTATTGATATGAGGTTATCTTTCTATATTTTGGTAATGAACTCTTTGCTGTATGTACTGCAAACATCTCCAAAAACAAAGAACTCATTACCAAAATATAGAAATTCTAACATTTTTTCTAGGAATTTACCAATTTCAACCAAGTTGTCAAATGTATGGGCATAAAGTAGTTCATTATATTTGTTTATTATTTTTTGAATGTCTGTAATATTTGCTTTGTCCTCTGTTTCATTCCTGATATTGCTATATTGTGCCTTCTTCTTTGTGATTGGCCTCACCAAGAGTTTATCAATTTTATCAGTCTTTTTAAGGAACTACCTTTTGGCTTTGCTGATCTTCTCTTATACAGTGTTTTCCTATATCATTCCTTTCTGCTCTTAACTTTTGTATATTCTTCCTTCTGCATTCCTTGGGCTTAATTTGCTATTATTTTCCTACTTAGTATGATGAATGAAAATGACTGATTTTCAGCCTTTCTTCTTTCCAAATATACACATTTAATGCTATAAATATCTTCCTATGCACGATTTTAGCTGCATTACATGTTTCAGTGTGTCATATTTTAATTGCCATTCAGGTAAAAAAAACTTTTTATTTCCATTGCTAATTTCTTCCTTGACCTATGGGTTATTCAGAAGTACATTGTTTAAACTTCAAACAATTAGGAACTTTCTAATTACCTTTGTTATTGATTTTTACCTGTTTCATTGTGGTCAGAGAACATACTCTATATTATTTCAGTCCTTTGAAGTTTATTGAGACTTGACTTATTGCCCAACATATATAATCAATTTTGGTAAATGTTTTATGTGCACTCAAAAAGAATGTGCATTCTGGAGTTGTGAGTGCTGGGTTTTATACATGTCAATTAGGTCAACTTTGCTAATCATGCTACTTGTTAATTTTTTGTGTGCTTGCTCTAATAGTTACTGAGAAATATGTGTTAAAATTGCTCACTATGGTTGTAGATTTATCCAGTCCTCCTATTATTTTTGTCAATTTTTACTGGCACTCTAGCCAATAAAATGCACATGAGAGAAGAACTTTAAGGTAAAAAAATGGGGAGGCAGAGATAAAACTATCCCTATTTGCTGGATATTACTGTTTACCTAGAAAACCCAAGGAAATCAACTTTTTAAAAAAAGACTACTAAAAACAATAAGAAAACTCAGTAATGTTGTGGGGTAGAAAACATACAAAGAAGTCAATAGTTAGAAGCAAAAAGATTATAATGGAGAGAAAGAGTCCATTTACATTAGCCAAAACTACAACAACAACAAAAAAGATTATTTCTCAGGAATAATTTTAACAATAAATGTGTAAAACATGGACCTAAAAAAACTGTTTCAAATATTCCGGGACACACAACAGAAGACATAAACTAATGGGAAAGCATACCACATATTTTGACAAGATGACTCAATGCTGCTTTCTTTCTTGTATCAAGAGTATGCTGATCTTCCTAATTTTATTTTTAAATTTAGCATAATTTCAAAAAACCTAATAAATAGTTCTCTTTTTTTAAGGTAGAAAAAAAATCCCAAGGTTCATATTGAAAATAAGCAAAGAAGATTTTCAAAGGAAGCTCTAATTTAAAAAAAAAATCAAAAGGGGATTACCAGATATAAAAACATTCTACAAGGGCACAGGAATTAAAACAAGGTAGTAGCAGTTCATGAATAGATGAAGCAATGGAATAAGAAAGTACCGAAAAAGGACTGAAATGGCAAATCAGTAGGGCAAACTTAACTTTTCAATAATGGTGGGGCAACAAAGTAGCTACCTGGGAAACATTAACATTGGACTCATTTATCACTCTGTGTTCCACGATATATTCCAAATGAACTAAATCTTTAATATTTAAAAAAATCAATAAATATGGTAAATAAATAGATGGGATAATTTTTCATAATCTCAGAATGTGGAGGGCTTTTTAACTATCCCCAATCCAAAGCTATAAAAAAGATAAATTCAACTATATAAAAAAATTGTTTAAACCTTTGCATGATAAAGGTAAACTTCACCATAATAATAATAATAAAGTCAAACTGGGAAACACAATTATAACTAATCGTAGACAGAATAATCTTTCTAATATATAAAAAGTTCTAGAAATAGATAAGAAAAAAAAAATAACCCACTAGAAAAATAGACAAATATTTGTAAACCACAGTTCAAATAATATGTAAATTATTCTTAAATATATTTTAATGGTACTTTACCCATAATAAGAAGCATGAAAATTAAAACTACCTAAGATATCATATTTGACTGTAAAATTGGCAAAAATCCAAAATTTGATAGCATAGTCTGTTGTCAAGTCTGTGAGACATAGGCACTCTCATACCTTGCTGGTGGGAGCATAAATTTATACAACCCATACAGAGGGTTGCACTTAGCAAGAGCTATCAAAATTATAAATGTGTGTCTCTTGGATTCAGCAACTACACTTTGGAGGAATTTACCCTACAGGTATATTTGCATATCTACAAAACCGCATGTATACTATCTATTGATTGCAGCATTGCAGTCAACAGTGAACGATTAGAAGGAACCTGGATACTTGTCAGTAAAGGACTGGTTAAATAAACTCAAAAGAGTATTTCGTAACAGTAAAAATAACTAAGAAAGCACTTTACATATTGATATGGAAGCCTGTCTAAGATATGTTAAGTGAAAAAAGCAAGGTACAGAATGATGTGTAGAGCATGCTAACATATTTACATTACAAAAGAGGGAAAATATATATTTGTATTATAAATATATATATTATATGTATTATAAACATATATATATAGAGAGAGAGAGATATATATTTTTTAAGATAAACTCTCACACTGTCACCCAGGCTGAGTGCAGTGGTGCAATCACAGCTTACTGCGGCCTTGACCTCCCGGGCTCAAGTGATCCTCCCAGCTCAGCCTCCCCAGTGGCTGGGACTACAAGTGCACAGCAGCACATCCAACTAATTTCTGTATTTTTTGTAGAGATGAGGTTTTCCCCACGTCGCCCAGGCTGATCTCAAACTCCTGGGCTCAAGCAATCTTGGGAGGCCCACCTTGGCCTCCCGAGGTTCTGAAATTTCAGGTATGAGTCCCCACGCCCAGCCATATTTATTTTCCAGATTTCCCAAAGGGTAAGTAAAAGACTAAAAGCAGTGGTTAACTGGCTATTGGGGCCTGGAAAAAGGCAACATGAATGTCCAATGTAAAAAGGAGATTTTTCACTGTAAGACTTTTTATTCTTTTGATGTTTTACTATATAAATATATTACAGTTCCAAAACATTTAAAAATATTTTAATGCAAAGAACCATCCTAACAGTGCATCAAATACATTTACTGCCACACATGGCTGAAATGCAATGTAACTCTAGCAAGGCCTCTGTGCCATTACTAGGTACATCAGTTAGGATGGTTTTGACTACAAGTGGCAGGAGGACGATGTATTATCCCAATTAACAAAATATCCAAAGTCAACTACCCCAGGGCTGGAATTGCTTCTGCAATTTCAAGCATCACATAGAGACCTGACCATGAACAGCCAAAATGAGTACTGTCCATATCCTCTTGTATATGGCCTACAAACTTCCCAGTAGTCTTCCTCTCAGGTCCAATTGGCCAGTAATATGTAACGTGTTCATACCCAAGCTGCAACAGAGACGGGGGTGTAGTAGCAATAAGAATAATCACCTAGCTGGGTGCAGTGGCTCATGTCTGTAATCCTAACACCTTGGGAGGCCAAGGGGGGCAGATCACCTGAGGTCAGGAGCTCGAGACCAGCCTGGCCAACATGGCAAAACCCTGTCTCTACTAAAAATACAAAAATTAGCACATGCCTGTAATCTCAGCTACTCAGGAGGCTGAGGCAGGAGAATTGCTTGAACTCAGGAGGCAGAGGTAGCAGTGAGCCGAGATCATGCCACTGCCTAGCCTAGGCAACAGAGCGAGACTCTGTCTCAAAAAAAAAAAAGAATAATCACTAATATTTATTGAGCACTTCACATGCTCCAGATACTACATAAGCACTGTATATGCATTAACTTGTTTACATTTCAAAGCTACCAGTTAGAGAAGTAGTTTTATTACATTCATTTTACAGACAAAGAAACTGAGGCACTAAGACGTTAATTAACTTGCCAAAGGTCACTTAGTTTTAAAGTGATGGAGCTGAGACTCATGCTTTGGCAATACTGGCTCAAAAATCAGTGATCCCAGTTATCCCTATTACATATATTGCCTGAAAATAAATCTTGAGTATCTATAGCAAAAGGTTGATTCTATCAGCAAGGAAGAGGGAAGAAAAATGGCTATTGGATATGCAACCAGCCATATTTTTCCCTAGAAACAGATTGCCCAAATTACAGCCCTTGATTGGCACATACCACCCCATCAGTGTGTGATACTGGCCATTCATGAACATCTCCCCATGTTCTCTCTAGACCTGTGTCTCTAGTTATCAGGCAGGAAAACATGTTGGGCAATGACTGGGATCTTTCTAAAAGCAACAGCAGCAGCAGCTTCACCTACAGAAATCTCCAAATCTGTAGTCACCACACCTATCAGGGGACATTGTGATGAACTCCAGGAGCAGACGTGCTTCCTCCCAGGGGAAAAATGGCAGCAGGAGCCTCGGATCCCCATGGAAGATTCAGGTGCTCTCATAGACTACCACATATCCACAGTTCAATTGCAGCCCAAGTTTCAGTGCTTTTTTCTATCCAGGCAGAAGGGGTACAGGACTACTGACACAGCACTTCACATGCATTGGCAGAGTCACACCTGGGAATCGCATGAAGTTTTTGGTTTGTAAGAAAACCAGCCATGCCTGGATTTCACAGACAGATCCCCCAACCAGTCTGCACTGCTACTGATCTGATTATCACTGCGCATTTTCCTATTTCAGAGTCCCCCACCCTCTCTGTGCCACAATTGCCACTTGAAAGCTCCCTACTGCTAATTAAAACATTCAAGATAAAGAGCTCTTATTTTAATTTAAAACTTCTACCCTCTAGGACTTCATAGCAGCTAACTCTGCCCTCCTGTGCTAAAAATACTCAGGTTTTTCTCTCCCTGTCATTAATCTAGTAGTTTTTTTTTTTTTTTCCCATATATTTGTCTTTTCAAAGAGTCAGAGATGCAGTGAGTCAATTTCCTCACCTCCCAGGCACATCGCCCAGGGAAGGGGGTGGATATATTCTTAGCCTGGAGAGCACTTTGCTCTGTCTTATGTAAACCCTCCTCACCCCCCAGATGGATGCCTCTAGGCTATGACAAAGAGGAGCCCAGAATGAGCAGAGTTGGCAACAGAACGAAACCCCTGAACAAGGAGCCAATCTCTTATGGAACATGCTTGCTGCCTGCAGATTTAAAATAGAGCCAATGGCCTGTAGGACACCTGCCTTTTCTCAGGGAGGAGTGAGCACAAGGGAGGGATTCTTCTCCAAGTTTCCTCTCCCAGAGGTGTAAGAACAGTTGATACCATGCGCTCCATGTCTATCCATCAACATGGAGGGTCATGGCTATGCCAAGGAGGCACTAAAAGATCTGGCCACCAGGACACCTGGAACTCCTAAGAAGAAATTTTAAGAACTGTAAGTATTAGAAGGAGTATGTCTTGCTGGCCATCAAGACCAACTTTCCTCAGGTTGCAGAAAGACATCGTCACGTTCATGTGTGTCCCAAATCATAATGTTAACTGATTTGTATTTCCTAAAGCCAAGAAAGCCATAGTCATTTATTTTTTCAAAGCTGTGCAGTCTGGTTGATCCACCTTTGTGGCTGTGCAGTCTGGTTGATCCACCTAGCTTTGAAGGTTGATATGGTTTGGCTGTGTCCCACCCAAATCTCATCTTGAATTGTAGCTCCCATAATTTCCATGTGTCGTGGGAGGGATCCAGCGAGAGGTAATTGAACTATGGGAGTGGGTCTTTCCTGTGCTGTTCTCATGTTAGTGAATAAGTCTCATGGGATCTGATGGCTTTATAAAGGGGAGTTCCCCTACATACTCTCTCTTGCCTGCCACACGTAAGATGTGACTTTGCTCCTTATTTGCCTTCCACCATGATTGTGAGGCCTCCCAACCATGTGGAATTGTGAGTCGATTAAATCTCTTTCCTAATTACCCAGTCTCGGGTATGTCTTTATTAGCGGTGTGAGAATGAACTAATACAGAGGTTAAGTGCTAAAAAGACCAAAGATCTAAGAGATGTGTCCACGTTCTGAAAAACCCTGATCAGGCTTTACAGTGGCTGCTTTCAGCTCTGAAATTTCCCCAGTAGTCTTCAGCTCTGGTGTGGTTACTGACCTTGGCCAAGTCCCATCACCCCTCCAGGCTTTCATGGCCCCATCCTGAGTGAGGAGTTGGATTCCAATCCCCACAAACCTAGTCCAGATTAGAAGTTCTGAGCTTCAGAAGAGGCCCGTGCTTCCCTCTGGAGGATGAAAGTGCCTTATGCCCAACCCCTGCCTCTAGCTTCAGGTTTCCTCACTTTCTCTCTTTGGCCCTGCCCAAAATCTAGTGGAAATGATAGACAGATCCCCTGACAAAGGTCACCACAGTTAGTTACCCTCAGGTGGCCAACACAATCAATACATTATTTATAGAGTGTGGTCGGCCAAATTATACTCCCCCTAAAAATGCCCACATCCTAATTCCTGGAACCTACAAATATGTCACATTAATCACAAAAGGGACTTTGAAGGTGGAATTAAGGTTGTTAACCAGTGTCTGAAAATAGGGAGGTGATTCTGGATTACCCATGTTAGACCAATCTAACCATGAGCCCCTAAAAGCAATGAAGTTTCTCACTGAACATGAAAAGGAAACGAAGATGAAAAGGAAAAGCCGGAGAGAGTCAAAGCGTGAGACAGACTTGGCTCCCCATTGCTGGAGGAGCCCACGTGGAAAGCATGAGCTTCCAGAGAATGACCAGCCCCCAGCCAACAGCCACGAAGGAAATGGATACCTCAGTCCTACAACCATAAGGAACTGAACTCCAGCCAACAACCTGAATGAGCTTGGAAACAGAGTCATTCCCAGAGCTTCCAGAAAGAAAATCAGCCCTGACAACACCAGAGAGACTCTAGGCAGAGGACCCAGTTGAGCCCTGCTGTACCCTAGCTTCTGATCTACACAACTGTGTGACAGTAAATGGGTGTTGTTTTAAGGCACTAAATTTGTGGTGATTTATTATAGCCACAATAGAAAACTAACCTACAGATGTTCCTGACAATTGCATTACTTTAACATGGAAAGTTTGTCATTCCAGAACACCTCCTTCTGCATCTGATGGTGGAACAGCAAAACTGGCCCAGGGGCTATGCTATTCCTGGCCACTGAGCTCTGTCTTGCTCCCAGAAATTGACATATTTCAAAAGTTTGACAGAAGGAGAAACAACAGAGGGAAGGAGGAAAGGAGAGAGAGAGGGAGAGAGGAAAGAGGGAAGGAAGGAGGAGGAAGGAAGAAAGGAAGAAGGGAGGGAGTAAAGGAGGGAGAGAGGGAAGAAAAGAAGGAAGGATGGAAGGAAGAAAGGAACAGGGAGAGAAAGGGGAGAAAGGGAAGGGAAGGAGGGAGAGAGGGAGGGAAGGAGGAAGGAAGGAGGGAAGGAAAGAAGGAAGGAAGGAAGGAAGGAAGGAAGGAAGGAAGGAAAATAACTGGCCCTGATGTTGCTATTATAACTCCCAAAGGCATCTAACCCCCAACAATGCCATCTTCATAAATTAGGAAGTGTGAAGTTGGCTCCACGGCCATATGGAAGAGGAGGGGCCAGGAGTGCCCTGAGAACGCTTTGGAATTCAGCAACTTAAATATCTGCACAGACCATCTTGTGAGCAGCCCTTTGGCTGTGAAAATGCAAATGACCCAGACTGGCTGCCAAGTGTCACCTGAGAGGCTCCACTGGCACAGGAGTCAGGGCTGAGCCCCATTCTTCATTCTCCATCCCATAGAGCCAAACTAGCAGAACACTCAGGTTGTGCCCAAGGGTTCTAAACCCAGGATGGGTAAAGGATTTGTAAAGGGAATGGTTTGTTTCTCTCTCTCTCTCTCTACCCGCCCCCGCCCCCATCTCTTTCTTCCCTTTGAAGTTCCAAGGTCAAAACTGAAAATTAACCCTGCCCTCTCCAGCTGTCAACTTTATGTAATGAAATTATACCATTAAATTTTATTTTTCATAAACAGGAAGAGAAAAGAAAACACAATTTAAGAGTACATCCAAAAGTCATCTTCCTCTAGCTCTGGAAAGTTCTCCCTGCTTACACAGAGTCATGCAGCTTCACTCACACTCATCCCATCCCTCTGACCCTCTCCTAGCGCACCTCTTGCCAGCCCAGGCTCCAGGGAAGCAGACAGCTGAGGAAGCAGAACAGGGGTGACGCCAGGTAATCCACCGTGGGGAAAGACATGATGTGGCATCAGGAGCCTTTAGTCTGAGAGACTCCAAGAGCTCTTCCCATCTGGCAAAATAATTACAAAAACTGATCTCATTCTCCAAACAGCCCAAGCACTGAGCAGGGACCTGTATTCCATTTTAAAGGTCATGATGCAAAGATTGGGAATAATAATCCATGATCTAGGCCTGTGTTTCCAGAAATTTCAGGAGATGTTCATGAACTTCACATACAGGAAAGAGTAATGTAATAAGGATTGGGGAGCTAAAGGAGGTTGATTTCCCTGGATGCTTCCCTATCTGGATAAATACCACTTCATCCATCTGTCTATCCAATCACCTCAAAGCCCCATATGCACATTGTGTGTGCACACACACACGCACACACATACACGTATGTGTGCATACACATGCATGAGCCTCTTGCATTACTCCCCCAAACCCGAAGCTTATCTCAGCACCAATTCCAGTCTCTTTCGGAATGCCACTTAAGATATACCCCAGTCTGGAGGATAATCCTTCTCGTACAAGTCAGCTTGCAAAAGACACTGGCACCAGGGTAGAAACAGAGCTACGAGAAAGAGAAGAAATCAGGAGATCAAAGTGGGTCCTGCCAGCCGGCCTCATCTCCAGGAAGGAAACCTCTCAGCCTCAGTGTACCTTCAAGATCAACAAGCCCTCCCCCACCCACAGAGCTGCTGCTGCCCAGCCCCACTGATTCCAGAAGCCCAGCTGTCTACTGTAACGTGACTTTACTCATGAGACTCAGGGCGAAATCTGTCCTACCATTTGGGAGAGCATTTACCCCTGATTTGATCATTTTTTTCTTTCTCCAACGCCATCTGTTGAATACTATTACTCTGCTGAAACACAAGCTGTGGTGGTATTAATTTCTTTTTCTCTCTTTCTTCCAAACCTCACGATATGTAAGAATAAATCTTCAAAAAGAGATTTTTAGTATTTGAGTCACTGCTCTGTGAAAAACAACAATAAGAATGAACAGAGTCATGATCATATGCCAAGCAGTTTACATGAATTAATTCAATTACTCCTCACAACAAAACTATGGGGTGGATTCTATTATTATCCCCCATCTCATAGTTTAGGACACTGATGTCACAGCAATATGGGTTGCAGTGAGATACAAGCTATTCAATTAGACATAAGTATGTCATCAGCACCCTCATAGCTCTTTGAACTCTTCTGGGGAAGTTAAGTGACTTACCCAAGGTCATAGGGTTACTAAGTGGCAAATCTGGGATTCATATCCACAGAGCATGGCTCCAGAGTGCATTGTCTTAAGCCTCAACCACTGTGCTTTCAAGCCTCCCGGTGATTTACCCAAGAAATGGCCCAACGCCTACAAAGGAAATGAGGAAATAATGCATACCAATAGCACATTGTTCATAAGAGAAAAGAAATGTGTGTCCTCTGCAATACACTTTCACATACACACACGTGTGCACACACACACACACACTCTTGCACACACATTCCTTCCATGATTCCATTCCTGGATCAAAGAGTTATCAAGGCTGTGTGGGCACAGACACAAGCCTCTTCTCCTTACTCATTACCTTATGCTCTAGGGAACAGACTAGCCCAGAGGACAATATTTTTTCAGTGCGCTTTGGGAAATAAAGGTAGAGGACAGAGCAGGGCACAGTGGCTCGTGTCTGTAACCCTCTGCTTTGGGAAGCAGAGGTGGACAGATCACTTGAAGCCAGGAGTTTGAGATCAGCCTGGGCAACAGAGTGAGACCCCATCTCCACAGAAATAAAAATTTTAAAAATTAGCCTGGCATTGTGTCAGGTACCTATAGTTCCAGCTACTCAGGAGGATGAGGTGGGAGGACTGCTTGAGCCCAGGATTTCAAGGCTACAGTGAGCTATGATTGTGCCACTGTACACCTGCATGGGCAACAGAGCAAGAACCTGTCTCAAAAAAATCTAGAGGGCAGAGAGAAGATAGGTTGACCTCCCACCCTTGAGAGCCCCTCTTTGTTATGTGGTTGAGGACCAGGGACACCTGCATGATCTGCTTATCGGAGGTAGGCATGCTGTGTCTCTCCTTCATCCTGCATCCTCTTCCCTCCTCAGCTCTGCTATGGTATGTACATATGACCACCCTGATCACAGCGCATTCCAGCAGCATATTGTATGCAGATAAGAGAAATGAAGGTTTGGCTTTGAATAACATTCGGGACAACATAAAGAGGGGAAAGGATGACGGCCATTTCACCTTTTTTTTTTTTTTTACCATTTTTAATCATTGTTTATATTTCAGCATTCTACTAAATGCCACATATAGGAGGGCAAAAGAGTTCAAAGGGATGTGAGGGTGCTGATGACATACTTATATCTAATTGAATAGCTTGTATCTCATTGAAACCCATATTGCTGTGACCTCAGCAATTAAAGGACACTGCCATTATTGCTACCTGTATTACTTTTAGATCCATAACTGACTACTATATAATAAGTAGCATAACTGCACCTAACAACTTCAAAATCTCACAATCAACTTTTGTTTTCTGCCCTCCTGGGTCTGTGGGTCAGCTAGACTTAACTCCAAGCTGGAGGTTGTACTTGGTCTGCTCCACATGTCTGTCAGTGCAACTGTACTAGCTTCCACTTGAGAAGCTTCTATAATGTGTTCACACAGCAGATGCCAGAAGCCCACGGAGTTATGCCAAACAATGAAAGCAGATGCAAAACTTCTCAGATCCCCTCTACTAACCTTTCTTTCACCAAAGTCATGTGACCAGGTCTAGCTTCAGTGGAGCAGGGAATATACTCCTCACAGAGACCACGGAGGCACAAAGTAAAGGGCATAGTTATGCAGCTCTGTAATCTGAAGGGAGCAAAGAATTGGGAATAATATCCAATCAAGCTACCTCACTACTTGTATGGCCTTCATATTGGATTTTCTCCCCAGAGTACTTTCTCAGTGATCACATCTCAAAACCAGAAGAGCACTGAAGAAAAGTCAGTAACACATAAAGCCCATTAGGGTGAAATAGGGGTGTAGGCCTGTCTCAGAGACTGAGGATCCTATCTGTGGTTTTGCAAAATCAGAGCTAGAATCTTTGCAAAATGGCAGTGTAGCTGTGAGGTAGAAGGGGAAATTATACTGTACATCCTTTTATGTAAACAGGCTTTTTTAATCTAGTAAAGTATGTCAATAAATATATGTCATTTTTAATTTTTGGTAATCACAGCATATTCCATTCTCATTATGTGCTAAACTTAATTTAAAAATTCATTATTAGATGTTTTTACCTTCCAACTGTTCACTGTTACAAACAATGGTACAATAAACATCCTTGATTGTATATCTTTGCACACTTGTCCTTATAATTTCTTTAAGATAATTTCATAGAAGTAGAATTTGGGGGGTCAAAGAGTAAACACATTTTTTGTTTTGTTTTGTTTTTTTGAGAGAGTCTCGCTCTGTCGCCCAGGCTGCGGTGCAGTGGTTCCGGCAACCTCCACTTCCTGTGTTCAAGTGAGTCTCTTGCCTCAGCCTCCCAAGTAGCTGGGACTATAGGTGCATACCGCCACACCTGGCTAATTTTTTATATGTTAGTAGAGATGGGATTTCACCATGTTGCCCAGGCTGTTCTCAAACTCCTGAGCTCAGGCAATCTGCCCGCCTCGGCCTCCCAAACTATTGGGATTACAGGTGTGAACAACTGCACCTGGACATTTTTAGTTTTTTTAAACCTATTGCCAAAATGACTCTTGGAAAGCTGTGTGGATTTAGATCCCACCAACAGATATAGCCAGTGAATTGATTTTAAATGTTGCCCTAATAGACTTATGCAGACCCTCATCAAACTTAGATAATAAGCAAGAGTCCAGAAACACCATGCTTCCAGGATAATTGGATCAAAAAGCAAACGTTATTACTCTGTATCACCTCTGACCCAGGCAAGAGGATGAAAGATGAGTGCAACTGGTTGTCCATCAGCCAAGACACTGAGGGCAAAGTGAATCAATAGAATACCAACAGCATTTCATGGTTCAGTAGATCCTTTCAAGACAAATTCATTTCATGAACAAGTTTTATTTAATACAATAATAGCAACACATATCACGGATTTTAAGAAAGAAAAAAACCAATAAGCTATTAAATGAAAAGTAAAGGCCCTTTTCCCAGTCACCATTGCCCTTTTCAAGAATAACTCACTATTAATTGTTCCTTAGGTAAATATCCACAAGTTGTCCATGTATTAGATGCAATAGGGATATATTATCTTTAAATTGCATGACACTTCCATTTCTGGGAAGATGGAGTAATAGGGACGGGCTTTACCCTACTGCTTTGGACAACAGAAGAACCAGACACAACATGTGAAACAAGACACTGGGTATGATGCAATAAAGCACACCTAATCTTTGAGAGTTGAGAAATAAATAAGACAGCCTGTGGTTTCACCAGCTTATTATGTGAAGAAATTTTCTAGGATGTGGAACAGGCATAGAGAAATTAGGCAAAGCTGAGGGGTCTCCCAAGTTCAAGAGATGAACGTGGGAATCTAAAGAAGCCAAGATGGTTGGAGTTTTCAGGTACAAGTCCTAGAGAAGACAGAGCTCAAGAAACAGAGGAAAGGGAGACACAGAGAGGGAGAGAACTATGAAGAGCTCTTCCTGAATTTTTAGCTGAGGCTTTTTTTTTTTTTGAGACGGAGTCTCTCTCAGTCACCCAGGCTACAGTGCAGTGGCATAATCTCACTTCACTGCAACCTCCATCTCCTGAGTTCAAGCAACTCTCCCACCTCAGCCTCCAGATAAGCTGAGCTTACAGGCATGTGCCATCATACCTGGCTAATTTTTGTATTTTTCGGTTGAGATGGGGTTTTGTGAAGTTGTCCAGGCTGATCTTGAAGTCCTGACCTCAAGTGATCTGCCCACCTCAGCCTCCCAAAGTGCTGGGATTACAGGCGTGAGCCACTATGCTCAGCCTAGCTGAGTCTTGATCAGTGCATGTGTGTGAGGAAAATAATTGAAACAGAAAAAAAAAAAACCTCTTAGAAGGAAAGAGGGCTCAAAGACGACTGGAAATAGTTCTTGTTCCCAAAAACCAGAGCTATAACACTATTACAACCTCATAATTCAAACTATATCAGGTAGAGTACTCAAAAGGGATTTGTCTCTGTAGTGGAGCAAAATTAACCCTAGCTAAACATTGTTCTGGTCCTACCTGACAAAGCTTGAAACCAAGATCTGAAACAATCAAACTATTTCCAAATAACTAAACCACACCTCAGAACAAGGCTCAAGAATCTTTATAGAAACACACATACACACACACACACAAAATGACAGGCAAGGTGGCTCATACCTGTAATCTCAACACTTTGGGAGACCAATACAGGAGGATTACTTGAAGTCAGGAATTTGAAACCAGCCTGGGTAACAAAATGAGACCTCCGTCGTAAAAAAAAAAAAAAAAAGTCCTATAATCCTAAATACTTGGGAGGCTGATACAGGAGGATCAATTGAGCCAGGAGTTCAAGACTACAGTAAGCTCTATAATCATGCTACCTGGGTGACATAATAAGACACTGTCTCTTAAAAGAACAAAACAAAAACTAGCACACAATATTTGACATTTAAACAAAAATTACCGGATTACTAGACACAAGAAGAAACAAAAAATGCAGCTCACAAGAGGACAAAAATCAATCAATAGAAATAGACCCATAACCAACACAGAGAATTAGTACACAAAGACATTAAAACAATTATAACTGTATTAAATATGTTCAAGAAACTAGAGAAAAAATTAGCCAGAAAGATACAAAGAATAAATAATTGGACTTTTAGAGATGAAAACTACAATCTGTGTAAAATACACTAGATGCATTAACAGTAAATTAGACATTACAGAAGAAAAGATTGGTAAACTTGAAGACAATGTAATAGAAAAAGGCTAAAAGGAAAATTAGACTCAGTAAGCTGTGGAAAAACTTCAATTAACCTAAAATATGAATAATTGGAATCCCCCAAGGGAGAGAGGGAAGGGAAGAAAAAAACTTGAAAATATTATAACCAAAAATTTTCAAATTATGATTTTTAAAAAGGCCATAAATTCAAGAAACATGTAGAGTGATACATTAAGGGACATGAAATTAAATTACTTAAAACCAGTGAAAAGAAAACAATTTTAAAAGTGCACAGAGGAAAAAGAAGGCAGGGGAACAAAGATGAGAATAATGGCAGTTTTTAAGTCAGGAAAAAGAAAATTCAAGCAAGGAGACAGTGAAGGAACATATTTAAAGTACCAAAAGAAAAAGAAAACTGTCAACCTAGAATTGTATGCCCAGCAAAAATACCTTTCAAAATAAAGATGAAAAAACAGTTATGATATGATCTAGCAATTCTACTGTTAGATATATACCCAAGAGAAATAAAAAATATACATTCACCCCAAAATTTCTATGCAAATGTTTATTGCAGCATTATTCACAAAAATAAAAAATAAAAACACCCCAAATGCCCATCAACTGAATAATGAATAAGCAAAATGTGACATAACAATATGCCATAAAAAGAAATGAAATACTGATGCATGCTAAAACATGGATGAATCTTTAAAACAGAATGCTAAGTGAAAGCCAGTTACAAAAGACTATGTATTTATGATTCCATTTATATGAATTTTCCAGAATAAGCAAACCTATAGAGGCAGAATATAGATTAGTGGTTTCCTAGAGCTGGGAAAGGTTGCAGGGAATAAGGGAGTGACTGATAACAGGTATAGGCTTTCTTTTGGAGGTAATAAAAATGTTCCAAAGCTGATTGTGGTGATGGTTACACAAGTCTGTAAATATCCTAAAAGTCACTGAATTGTACACTTTAAATAGGTGAATTATATAGTATATGAATTATACTTCATTATAGGTGTTAAAAATAGCATTTTAAAAATAAAATTTAGAGGGGAGATCCAAGATGGCC
>PVKP010015568.1:0-50913 GCA_004027715.1 Plecturocebus donacophilus | reverse complement strand
GTGTTCCTATTTCTCCACATCCTCTCCAGCATCTGTTGTCTCCAGATTTTTTAATGATCGCCATTCTAACTGGTGTAAGATGGTATCGCAATGTAGTTTTGATTTGCATTTCTCTAATGACCAGTGATGATGAGCATTTTTTCATATGTTTATTGGCCTCATGTATGTCTCCTTTTGTAAAGCGTCTGTTCATATCCTTGGCCCACTTTTGAATGGGCTTGTTTGTTTTTTTCTTGTAGATCTGTTTTAGTTCTTTGTAAATTCTGGATATCAGCCCTTTGTCAGATGGGTAGACTGCAAAAATTTTTTCCCATTCTATTGGTTGTCGATTCACTCTAATGACTGTTTCTTTTGCCGTGCAAAAGCTGTGGATAGACCTTTTAATAAATAGAATTGGCAAAAATAGCTGCACATCTGGAAAAACATACAATTTGAACACTATTTCACTTCCTACACAGATAAATTCCAAGTGATTAAATATTTGAATTAAAAAAAATAGGCCAGACACAGTGGCTCAGGTCTGTAATCCCAGCACTTGGGAGGCTGAGGCGGGTGAATCACCTGAGGTCAGGAGTTCGAGACCAGCCTGGCCAACAGGGTGAAACCATGTCTCTACTAAAAATAAAAAAATAACCCAGAGTGTCGGCAGGTGCCTATAATCTCAGCTACTCAGAGAGGCTGAGGCAGGAGAATCGCTTGAGCCCAGGAGGCAGAGGTTGCGGTGAGCTGAGATCGTGCCACTGCATTCCAGCCTGGGAGACAGAGCAAGACTTCATCTCAAAAAAAAATAAAATAAAATAAAATAAAATAACACAGTTTTGGAATAAAACCTAAGTGAGGAGAGACAAATTAAGATGACCCTGAAAGCTCACCTCCCTGCTTTCGATAGCTGATTAAGAAACTGCTTCACTAGAGCTAAGTGGGAGTTCCCTGGATTCTGATGATAGGAGTTTGCTGCACCCATGCCCTTTGCATAGGTAGGTGATGAGGGAATCCATGTATACTTAGGTCAACCACAGCTCGGCAGGATGGCAAGGGCTTAAGGGACCCCCTACTCCATCTGTTAGCTGCCTTTGTTATATTGACTTTTATGCACTGTGTCTTTAAAGCTGCCTGTATTTTTATGCACCTTACACAACTCTAGGTAACCACAGGTTTAACCTAAAGATTTGAGAATCCCATTTAACTAAAGGTTGGAATCTTAGAAGCTGTAAAAAAAAAAAAAAATGTACATTTCCCAGCTCACAAAAATAAAATAGTTGTGTGATAAAATGTCTCACGAAAAAAAGTAAATAGAAAAACAATTATTTGAGGGGAAATTACTAATATATAATCACATGAAGATCTGACAGATTCACTTGAAGGGGACAAATAGTCCAACAGAAAAATGGGCAAACAGTGTGAAAAGGCAATTCACAGATGTGCACAGCTAAATGGCAGCAAATTTATGACATTATGCTCAGGCTTACAATAAAGATAAGCAGATTACAGTAACAATGGGCTATTGTTTTACACGCAGAAAAAGTAACTGCCATTGCTAGTAGAGATATAGTAAGTGGATATTCTCACACGTTGGCGATTTAAGTGTAAATCATTATAGGTTTTTTAAAAAAATCAGTACATATTATGATCACATTTATAGATTTACGTAAAACTGCATGTGTGTGCAAAAAATTTTAAAAAGAAATGAAGGCTGGAGGATGATGAGCGATTAGGAATTCAGGAGTCACATTAACAGATTTCTAGACCTAGGGTAGAAAGACCAGCTCCAGACCACATAGCATGGGTAAGGTGGAAACTTTTTTAACAGATGACCATGTTCAGTTAGAACACCCTTAGGAACTAGGCAGAAAGGAGAGGAAACAACAGATTCTTTTGGGTGAAAAGTTCAAGTTAAAATGCTGTTTATCATAAATTCTACTTCTGTCTAGGATATACAAAGGTGCAAAAATATTGCTACCACCCTAAAATAAAAAAATAACAAGTAATCAATAAAATCATAATTTTTCTTGAGCTCATCTAAGTGTTGAGATTGCAAGACAGCCAAGAAACCTGAAATCTAAGGAAAGATGGGCAACCCATGGAGAGTAGGGATGCGGCACTGTGGTTGGGCACATGAGGGGAAGGCTGGGCTGTAGAAGCAGGTAAGCAGAACAGTAGAATCCTCAACATGGTGTTAACGCTTGAATGTGGGTCTGTGTGAGAGCACAGAACCCCTCAGAGCCACAGACATGAGTTCAAAACCCTGTACAAGTGCTTCTCCGTGGAGTCTTGGGGTGCTGGCAAGACAGAGGGACAGAGGTGCACCTGTGGAGAAGGCACAGGTGCAGTGCCTAAAGCTGCTGGGGGACAGGAGGCAAGACCTGGCACCCCACAGCACAGGTGTAGACCCAGAGAGGGTGGAAGAAGGATACAGAAACAAGACACTAGCCCCAGGGCAGAGGAAAGCGGCTATCCCAGGCAAATCCCCTTTACCAGACAATACACTGAGAGGCACAGGAACTTCCCTTTTGGACTAGAGGCACTGAAGATACAAAGTGGTGTATGGCTGCCATGAAGAGGACAGAGGACTCGGACAGAATCACTGAGACCCAGGCACACTTAGGCCTGCGTAAGACTGAGGCTGAAGCAGAACCATGGAGAGCTCCCTTCTCTGCCCACCCCCATATCTTGACCAGCAATTTGGAATAAGAAGTAGAGCAGTGGGCCAGGAGGGGAGGGCCAGAGCAGTCAGGAAGGTTCACCCATGGCTCAGACACCCAGTAAAGGCTGGAAGCTGAGGGTGCAGCGAGACCTGGAAGAAAAACACCCCATCACTCTAGTCTCCCCCTAATCCAAGATGATTCTGGTGGATATCAAAGCCAGGGCTAAAAAGGAGGGTAACCATAGAAACAACAAAAAACCCAAACACAGCTCAACTGCAGGCTAGATTGATGCAACTCCCACACTGACAGCCTAGCTGAAAGGCTGTGCCCATGAAGGAAACCAGAGTATGTCATTCCAAAATATGCCTTTTGACATAAAAAGTATTTTTCAGCTAAAGGCAATTAAGAAGCAGCAGACTGAGGAAAAACTCTGTCCTTTGCTTTCTACCTAAAGACAGGATACAAATTCCCCTTTAGTGTAGACAACTATTATCAACCAGAGATGGGACCAAAGAATCTGCAAACAAACCTTACCCCAAGGGTTTTTTCCCATCTATTCACTTTCCTATTTTTCACTATTTCACTACTTTTCACTACTTTTCTACTTTCCATCTATTCACTTTTCTGCCTTTGGAAGCCTAAGACTGTTTTTCTTGTTTCATTTCTCTACAAATTTATTATTTTTGGTTGAAGATGCTATAAAAGCCAGAGTTCTAAGCCACTGCCTTAAGTGGCTTATTCTTGGTTGAAGATGCTATATGAGCCAGAGTTCTAAGCCACTGCCTTAAGATATTTTTCAATGGGGTTTCTCCAGCATGATGTGTGCTGTATACATTAACAAACCTGCTTATCTTAATTTTGTTAAACTTTGTTTTGTTACAGAGGTCCCAACTATGAATTTATGAGGGTTGAGGAGAAAGTATATTTCCTCCCTGACACCCATGTCAAAGAATAAATAATACTAATCTCCATCTTGCACTTCTAAACATAATATCTGACATTAATTAAAAGTGATGAGCAAAAAAAGCAAATGAGGGAAACAAAGCATGTTCAAGAGACAAAATGATCAATAGAACCAGACTCAGAGGTGTCCCAAATATAACTGAGATTTGTTAAAGGCTGTAGTGAGAAAGGTGGACAACACGTTAAAAGATGGGAAATTTCAGTAAAGCGATGAAAATCTAAGAAAGAGTCAAATAGAACACTAAATATACAGACAAAAATCTCATCGTATCATAGGTGAAGAATGCATTTGACAAACTCATCATAAATTCAGTACAGCCAAGGGAAAAGAAAAATCAGTGAAATTGATGTAATAAGTCAATAAAAATTAGCCAAACTGAAACACAAAGAGAATAAAGAGGGAAAATGCAATTTATCTCATTTATTATTCCCCTACAAGCCTGTAGGCTCTCTGTATCTCAGTTTTATCTGGCTCTCTGGACCTCAGTTTTAATAAATGTCTCTCTGTATGTATTAGCCAGAGTTCTCTAGAGGGACAGAACTAATAGGAGATAGATAGATAGAGATATACCCTATTTTATATTATTAAGTATTAACTTACATGATCACGAGGTGCCACAATAGGCTGTCTGCAAGCTGAGGAGCAAGGAGAGTCAGTCCGAGTCCCAAAACTGAAGAACTTGGAGTTCAGTGTTTGAGGGTAGGAAGCATCCAGCATGGAAAAAAGATGTAGGCTGGGAGTCTAGGCCATTCTCACCTCTTCACAGTTTTCTGCCTGCTTTATATTCACTGGAAGCTGATTAGATGGTGCCCAGCATATTAAGGGTGGGTCTGTCTTCCACAGCCCACTGACTCAAATGTTAATCTTCTTCAGCAACACCCTCACAGACACACCCAGGATTAATATTTTGCATCCTTCAATCCAATCAAGTTGACACTAGTAACCATCACACTGTATTATTCCATTTCACTCCCCCTCACTTTGAGTTCATATCTGAATATCCTGCAGGGATAAGTACTAATAAGTATAAATGGAAACCAGTTGAAGCATCACCTTTAACAAAAAAAGGCTAAAAGACATTTAATATATACCCTGGTCACTAGACCTGTCAAGATAAGCAATAAACATATGATAGTTTGACCCCCAGAAAGAAAAGCAAGGGGGCATTCACATGAATAGATTGTGTCTTATACACATCACTGTGTCTTATACACATTCCCTGTGTAGATTTCATTTTCCAAAAAGCCCTCACCAGGAGTCAGATCTATGCCAATAACAGCCTTAGACAAACAAGCTTCTGTATTGTCAACTGTATTAAAGAAAATATTTTTTAAAATGTCAACAAGACAATAAATGTAAAGAGCCAAAAACAAGATCCAGAACTAAATAGGAACCTAATAAATGGAAGTTCTTGGTGCTTTAGCTGTTATTTAACAGTTATTTTTATTATGCATTCATACTCTCAGACAACAGAGTGGCTAAACATCACATATTGTACATAAACTATAAAATCTCTGTCTCTGTTAGAGTAGGGTAAATATCCATCTATCTGAAGTGGTTTAAGTAAACCCTCCCAGCAGGGCAACAGAGGTAACACCTCATTTGTAAGGTGGCTCTCAGCTCCATCATTCTCAGCTCTATCATTCTCCCTACTCTGCTTCTGTGACATCTAAAAACCTCCTCTTCATTCACTTCCTGGGTAAGTGTACTCGTGAGACAAGATGAGAACATCTGAATATATTCAAAAGAAAGTCATACCAATAATTACAGGTAAAATTTGGAAACATATATACCTGCCCACTTAACTATAAAAACAATACAATCCTATTAAGTCTCTGTGCAGACAGAGCAAATACAATATTTTAATAACCTTGGCTGTTTTATAAAAATTAGCCAGCTAAACCTGAAGCTAAAACAGTTAAAACTAAAATTTTAAGCCAATTCTCTCTTCACTGTGTACTTGCTGTACATTAAGTATATAAAAATATGTTTAACTGTGAAAATGCAGTGCATTAATTGTTGATCATATTTTGAAACAGTCATAAATATGAGCGTAATAATTAATAATAATTACTTTTAACTGCAGAATAGCAGATTAATCACTTGTGCAAACTTAAACTTGCACATAATTTGTCACTGTTGATGTCATGGAAGCTCTAGAGTAACTTTAATCCACACATCTGCATTTAAATTATTTAATGATATTTTACATCATATTAATCAAACATGATTAATCATCATATAGAAAAGAATAGAATTTTGGCTCATATAGTACTTTTATGAGCCAATTAATCATCATATAGGAGAGAATAGAATTTTGGCTCAGATAGTACTTTTCATAGTTGGGATTGCAAAAAGTGCTTAGCAAATTAATGACTTAGGTGTGCAGTGACTGGTAAATCCTTTAAGGTCGTGGCCCCATTATCGCTCACAGGCAGCCATTGGTTGTAGAGCTCATTTTACTATTCCAATAAGGTGTTTTAATGTCAACATTTATAACAATCACGGAAGGAATAGCAGGAATGCTTACAATACCTCATTAAGTAACAAAGCTATGACAATGCAAAAAAAAAAAAAAATCAGACTGAGGAATTTAATCAGCACTGAAACTCCCACACTATGGCTCCAGAGGAATAGAGAATGTTGGAAACTCTAGTTCAGGGCTGGAGCTTCTCGTCTTTCTTGTTCATGATAACATCCAAATCAACTGATTGCTCACAGTATAGTCATTTCTTTATTTAAAAAATAATTGCAGAATTTTAATTACCATTGAAGACATAATTTGAGGGAATTTTAGTGGTGTAGCTTACACACTGAAAAGTGTACCCATCATAAGAAATGCACAATTGAAGTGGAGGTGCAAAAAGTGAACAATTTTCACTTAGCAATCACCTCTGTGTCACCACTGGCATGACTAGGAAATAAAACACTGCTAGCAGCTCAGATACTCCCATGCCCCAGAAGTCACTACCTTCACCAAAGGCATCTACTGTTATGACTTGCACACTTGAGATGAGTTTTGCCTTTGAAAACCACGATGAAACAATCTTGTTTTTTGAATGCACCACAGTGTCCTCGTTCTGCTCTTCATATGCATTGGTTATTTTGCCTTTGAAGTTGTTATGAAGAGTGTCACCACAATCATTCTTGTACACATCTTTTTATGAACATTTGTCCTCATTTTGGCTGGATAGATTCCTAGGAGTAGAACTGTGGGTGATACTGAATGTATATGTCCCATTTTAGAAGAAACCACCACACATGGTGCTACCCATGCCAAGGTTTCCACAAGGGGTTGAGCATTCAGGAGGCCCCCTTCATTCCCACAGCCTGCTGTTACTCACCAATGTCGGCTCAGCCGTTCTGGTTGGGAAGCAATGAAGTCTCACTTGATTTTAAGTTGCATTTCCCTATGACCAATGATGTGGGACATTTTTTATGTACTTATTGGTTGCTCATGTAGCCTTTTTGTAAAGCCCCTATTCAGTTCTCTAGGTTTTATTTCTATAGGATTGACTGCTGTATTTAATAATTTTTAGAACTTTGGCTGGGCACAGTGGCTTACACCTGTCATCCTAGTGCTTTGGGAGGCTGATGTTGGCAGATCGCTTGAGACCAGAAGTTGGAGACCAGCCTGGGCAACATAGTGAGACCCCATCTCAACAACAACAACGAAAGTTTAAATTAGCCAGATGTGGTGGCATCCATCTGCAGTCTCAGCTGCCGAGGAGGCTGAGGCAAGAGGATCACTTAAGCCTGAAAGTTCAAGGCTGCAGTGAGCCAGGATCACGTACCACTGCATCCCAGCATGGGCAATAGAGTGAGACTTTGTTTCAAAAATAGATAAATAATAATTTTAAGAACTGGTTTACATATTCTGGATGCAATTCTTTGGTGCCATATGGATTACAAATAGTTCTTCCCAGTCTGTAGCCTGCTTTTTCAGTCTATTAATTGTATATTTTGATGAGAGCCCTTAATTGCAATAAGTCTAATTTGTGAATTTTTCCTTCATACTCAGTGCTTTTGGAGTCCTTTTAAAGAAGTCTTTACTCATCCCAATGGCATGGGATGAGTAAAGAAAAACCCTTGTATTTTCCTTTGGAAGTGTTTTGTATTCCTTTCTGGAATTTACATCTGTAACCCACCTGGCATTGATTTTTATGACCAATGTTTGATAGAGTCCACATAATTTCATATTAGGCAAACAATAGTGAATAAACCACACTACCTGACTTTAAAGACCTTGATTTCTAATATGAGAGGCAGACAATCGAAGAATGAGTTACAATAGAGCAGATAATTCTGAGTGATAGGACAATAAGAAAAGGAAATGGTTATTTTAAAAACTACTCTTTGAGTTTGCATTTATAGGCCTGAGGAAAATACCTTAATTGGTTGATCTCATAATAACAGGAAAGGTTTCCTGGCAAAGTGATTTAGACTTCTTTAGAGAAACAAGAACCAAACTGCTCTGCATAATAATTAACATGGTTGTTCAGTCTTCCTCTGAGAGAGGTAAAACCAGAGAATGGTTTGTTCTAAAACAGTAGCATAAGGGTGTTTCATCAGCAATGGTTTCTGCAGCCACCAGCTTAAGAAGAAGGGTGGCCTCTGGCAAATCACCTGCAGCAGGAAAAGCAGTGATGTTTAATATTCTACTTCCAGTGTTCCCTTTTATAGGCTGCCATATAATCTCCTTTATGCATGCTTACAGAACTGAGCAGGTGTGTGGTATATTCGACAGCCTAGGCGAAAGTGGGTTTAAGTTTTCTCCTACCTTCATGATCTCTGTGTCCTCCACATTGTCTTCTTTGTTTGTTTCCACCACTATCTTCCGTAGTAAGAGAATTCACACAATACCTAGTGATCTCTGACTGTCTGAACCCTCTGTTCCTTTGTCCCTGTCGAGTTTTGAGATGCCTGGTCAAGCCACAGTCTTTATGTAGAGGAACGGTAGCTGTGCCTTTGACGCTGACAGGAAATCCCACAACCAACCTGAGCGGTGTCATTTCACACTGACAATCACAACACAACTGCATCCTGTGATAATATTATAATTCTGTACTCTACATCTCTTATCTGTTCTCTAGACTCTCACTTAATAGCTCCCGTCTACAGAAATCTTCACTATCTCCCACAGCCTCATCCTCACCTTCAGATGATGATTGTGCCTTCCGCTTACTGAGGAAATGGAAGAAATCAGAAGAAAACTTCCATGTCTTCATAGCTTCCCACCTCGCACCACCAGCCATCCATTCTGAGTTCCCATCTATTCCTACAGATACATCCTCTCTCCTCCTGTGCAAAACCAATCACGTGTTCATAGAGGTCATCCTCTCTTGCCTATTCAAAGTCACAGCTCCTGGAATCCTTCTTTTTTATTCCCACATTATTTCATTTTCTCTCTCTCCCCAATCATTCCCTCCAGCATGCAAACATGCTATGCATACCATCTTTACAAACAGCTCCTCTGATTTACTTTTTCTATCAATTGATGCCCAAAGATTGTGCTCCCTTTTGTAATATAATTCCTTCAAATAATCATCCATACCTTCTGTGGGAAGTTCCTTTCATGTTATTCTTGTTGAACCTTCTCCGATGAAGCTTTCATCTCAGCCAACCCCTACACTCCACCCAAACCGCTCTTGTCCAGTGCACCAAGATGACCTGCCTGTGAAGTTTCATGGCTAATTCTCACTCCTCATTTAAAGGAGTTGCTACTTAGCTTCTAGGACACAGCCCAGGTCTGACTCTCTTCCACTGAACTCACTGATCCCATCTCCTTGAGCTTCTCTGCTTTTCCCTGCCCTCATTTCCAGCCTCTTACGTGCTGGTGCCTCAAAGTGCGGGCCTTCCACAATTATGTGATCATTGATAATTTCTTCAAATTATCAATGATCACATAATTTTGCCCCTTCCCATCTATACTGTCGCCCCTCAAGATCTCACCTAGCCTGTTGCCTTCTTGAAGAACATCCACATGCAAATGGGTGCTCAGATTTCATCTCCAGCTCAGATTTCTTTCCTGGGGCTGGACTTGCTCATCAACTCTCTATTTGACTTGCCCACCTGGTTTTCTGATAAACAGCCAGCTTATCAGATCTAAAACCGAGAGGTTGTCCTCTCCCTTCTCTCTGCTCCTACTGTAGTACTCAGCACACACTCTCCATTGACCAAAATTCTGTTCAGTTTCTCCTGTACGAAGGTTGAAACCTTGTCTTCATCCTTATCTGATTTTTCTCACCTCTTGTAATGCAAACTATTGAAGAACACTGTTTTCTTTTCCTTCAAGATGTATGGAGAATGAGAGCACCTATGATCTGAAGGTTTTTGCTCTGTCTATAGCCATGCCACATGGAACACACCCGATCTTGTCTGAAGGACTTTGCTGTCACTCAAGACACCACCATCTCCCCCTGCGTCATGTTTCCTGGGTTCCAGTGTCTTAGTCCATTTTCTGTTGCTTATGACAGAAGATCTGAAACTGAGCAAGTTATAAGGAAAAGGAATTTATTTTTAATACATATGGAGGCTGAGAAGTACAAGGTCTAGGGCTGTACCTGTTGAGGGCCTTCTTAACGATGGAGATTTTATCCAAAGTTATCTCTTCAACTAGAGGGCTACACTAAATACTTTGTTTTCTCAAAATTCCAACCTAATCCCTGAAAACCCAACATTTAAGATATCTCTTACCCTATTGTGTTTCTTAGCACTTATTATCTTCTGGCATACCATAGAATTTACTTACATGTTGTATTTATAATTAATTATGTGAAAAGTACACTCCATGAGGGCAGAAACTTTTTTTAAAACTGATTTAACACAAGTTGGTGGACCAGTAGGTGCTCACTAACTTTCAGTGAATAAATGTATATTCTAGGACAGAATACAGGCTCACAGAAGAGGATCTGAATTGTATAACCATAGAGACTGCTCTGTTGTCTACCTAATTTAAGAATTATCAGCAGTTTTCATTTAAAATGAAAACTAATACCAAATCCAATAAATATTGTATTATATTAAATTATATGTGTGTATATGCATAAACACAACCAGACAAACGTGGATGACTTTTATTCAGCTTTAAAATTTGCCATGTTGAAGTATTTAAGGATTGGATATAGAGATAAATAACCTAGGTTGATTCTACCTCATGATTAAAATGATTCTTTTAGTTTTTTGAGTATGCCAGACCCTTAAAGAATTTTATTTTAGTTCTATTTTAATTGGAGTATGTTCTGCTTGTAAATGCTGCATGTTTCACTAGGCAAAATAGGGGTCATTGTTTTCTTCACAGGGTCATTGAATCCATTCAGACTCAAATGTAACAACATACAATATTTCTAAACCTGTCTAAATGGTGTCCACAGGTCACATTTAAAACATTGAATCTATCGACTAGCTTTGTGAGAAAAAGTTGCAGTCATTTATTTAGTGTTTTATTTCTTCAGCAGCATTGAAGAATTCTTTTTCATGACCTTCTGGTCCTTTTTCACTTGTTATTCGCTTCTCATTTTTCACACGATGTTTTCATTGTGTAGGTATTAAAATATATGTATTTATATACGTATATAGGAATTTTATGCTCAATTAATTATTAAAATCCTTGAAGGAGTAATACAGACTATGTATCTTTGTATTTTTCCGTTCCTGGAGCTTGCGATAAGTACCCAATAAAGGTGTGTGTCCTTATTGATCAACTGAAAACATTTAACTCACTTCTGTCCACCTATCCTCCAGATTTAGCATACCACTGTAACTGATATGTCATGAAGACTGGTCCACAGACAAAAGTGTGACCATCTGTGGTTGATTTCCAAAGCCATTTGCCAGGAGGGCAGCCCCAGGAGCGTTTTTCTCATTGTGTGCAATCCACCGTCATCAATCCACTCCATTTACAGGCAGACAGCAGCACAGCCAACGTCAGGTACAATGCGAGGAGGTCCACACAGACGTGATATCTACACATGATCGGACCCTTCATTAGAGAAATGAAGAAATTAGAAGACATTCAAAACTTAGAAGGATGGCTAGGGACGGTGGCTCATGCCTGTAATCCCAGCACTTTGGGAGGCTGAGGCGGGCGGATTGCCTGAGCTCAGGAGTTCTCGACCAGCCTGGGCAACACAATGAAACCCCGTCTCTATTAAAAATAATACAAAAAAAAAAAAAAACTGGCTTGGAGTGGCAGCGTGCGCCTGTAGTCCCAGCTACTCAAGAGGCTGAGGCAGGAGAATTGCTTGACTCCAGGATGGAGAGGTTGCAGTGAGCCGAGGTTACGTCACTGCACTCCAGCCTGGGAGACAGAGCGAGACTCCATCTCAAGACAAACAAACAAACAAAAAGACAACTTAGAAGGACTTAAAGAATGGTACAAGTAATTTTATTGAGGCTAAAATAAAAATATCCTAGAATTTAAAAACACTAAACTAGACGGCATATTTTTCTTTTGCTTTTGAACATAAAATGGGCTATGTTGAACAAAGTACAAGATTATTAGTGTGACCAAAACACAGAAATGGAGAGGCATTTATCATTATTGGGTGTGTGTGTGTCTGTGAGTTGCATGTATGTCTGTATCTGCTTGTGTCTGTGTTGGTGTGTGCCTGTGTGTGTGTTCCTGTGTCTCTGTGCATCTGCTTGTGACTGTGTTGGTGTGTGTCTGTGTGTGTGCCTGTGTCTCTGTGTATCTCCATGTCTCTGTGTTGGTGTGTGTGTGTGCCTGTGTCTCTGTGTATCTGCATCTGTTTGTGTTGGTGTGTGTGTGTGCCTGTGTATCTGCATGTGTCTGTGTTTGTGTGTGTGTGTGTGCCTGTGTCTCTGTGTATCTGCATGTGTCTGTATTGGTGTGTGTCTGTGTGTGTGTGTGCCTGTGTCTCTGTGTATCTGCATGTGTCTGTGTTAGTGTGTGTCTGTGTCTCTGTGTATCTGCGTGTGTATGTGTTGTGTGTGTGTGTGTGTGTGTGCCTGTGTCTCTGTGTATCTGCATGTGTCTGTGTTGGTGTGTGTCTGTGTCTCTGTGTATCTGCGTGTGTCTGTGTTGGTGTGTGTCTGTGCCTCTGTGTATCTGCGTGTGTATGTGTTGTGTGTGTGTGTGTGTGTGTGTGCCTGTATCTCTGTGTATCTGCATGTCTGTGTTGGTGTGTGTCTGTGTCTCTGTGTATCTGCGTGTGTCTGTGTTGGTGTGTGTCTGTGTCTCTGTGTATCTGCATGTGTCTGTGTTGTGTGTGTGTGTGTGTGCCTGTGTATCTGCATGTGTCTGTGTTGGTCTGTATCTGTAAGTGGTTGTGTCTGCACTGGTGTGTGTATGTGCCTGTGTCTCTGTGTATCTCCATGTATCTGCAAGTGTGTCTGTGTGTGTGTTGTCCATATCTCTGTGTTGTCTCGATGTGTATGTCGGTAAGTGTGTTTGTGGGTGTGCTCAGTTCAATACAAGTCATTTTATTTTGTGAAGATGCAAGTACTTCTACTTCACTTTTTCTTTCATGGTATCTGCAAATTTTAACTGAGATCTAATTTTATTGCTCAAAGTGAAACTGTTCTGACTAATATCTGATGCTTGATGTTAGCTATTCTCATTCTTGGAATTATTTAAAATTCCACTGAAAGTACAAACTTAAACTGAGATTTTTTTTTTTTTTTTTTTTTTTAGGAACTCAAACATGCAGAATTGAGATCTGAAATCTGCTGGCTGGTGCAGATTATAGCCTAAGATAGGAAGTTGGGGTTTTGGTTGCTTTAATGGAGAGGAAATGACTCATGTCAATGCTAGTATGTAATAAAGCTCCTAAATTTAGCTTTCCTTTTAGTGTAAAACCTAATATTGATATAGTAATGTGAAACTTTATTTTACTAAACTACAATTTTCTTGCTGCCTTTTCCATCTGCCAGTCAATTATTACATCTTTCATTAAGATCATGTTAAGACATATTTAGGGTACATAAAATAAAGCCTTGAAAATCTGAGTTGACTTCACAGAGCATGCTAACTTGGGAAACACTGTGCAACCAGCTAAGTCACAACAACAAAGGGTCTTCTGTCTACCTGAATTTTGAAACAAAACACAAAGTCCTTGGGGATTAATATTATGATTAAGTATATCCCTTGCCACTTACGGAAAATGTATATACGTTTATGAACAAAAGGTGTTTCAGAAGTAGAGTTACCATGATAGTTCCCCTTTCTTTATTGTTATTATTTGCTAGGATGTCATAGGGCACACTAATAGGGCATAAAACAAATCTTAGTGTAAAACTCATAACATTGTACTCTTACTGGAAACTGAGGGGAAAAAATGAAAGAGTCCGTGTATGGATTTATAGGGAGAGCACTTACAAATTCTTTATGGATTTTCCCTAAATGTTTACTGACTGTTCTTGACACTTAGTCTGAGGTCTCTTTACAGCAGTGCACCTAGAAAATGCAGAAATTAAGAAAATAAGAGACTGTTTTTATGACAGGCAGTTTTTTTGTTTTTTGAAGTAATTTAGATGACCCACCTGCAAGCACAGGAGAGTCCAGCAGGAACTACGTAGAATGATGCAAAGTGCTCTCTCTGCGGAAGGAAGGAAGGGGTTGGTGTTATGCCTCATAGGGTCTGCATTACACAACAGACTTACGCATAGTCAGCAAGTTTGGAGGGAAAGCTATACACATTCAAGAGGAGAGTAGAACACATGTGCAATGAGTGAACATGTATGTAACATACATGCCGTGTTCACTTTGGGTTTCAGCATTCAAATGAGGTGGGATTAGCTCTATGTCAAAAGATGAACTGCAGGAAGTAAAAACAGTTTGCGTACAACCTCCACAAACTGCTGAAACTGCCTTCAAGTCTGCCATTGTTTATCAGAAAAGACTGTTTGTAAAGCCATCAGAATGGCAGTGGCGTGGGTTGTAAATCAGAGTTTTGAGGGATCTGGTAGCAGCCACTGTGAGGGAGTTTAGCAAGCGTGGTCTGTCTTGTACCTGTATAAGTTTAGAAATTTGCCACACCAGCCAGGCTTTAAAGCTTTGAGGCATAGGTAACTCCGTCCCCTTTTCCTCAGGCTCCTTCTCTGTCTGTACAGGGGTGTCTATTTTCATCTCTTACACCACAGACATGATGTTACTGTGGCAGCTGTACCACATCCCTGCCATAGAAGCCTCCATTCTATCAAGACAGGGACCGGCCATCCCTGCTGCTGCCCTGGTTAGAATAAGTCAGTCACAGGTCTCACCACACTAGAGGAGGCCACCACTCTCGGACAGGATTCCCTGAGGTCGCGTCTCAGTGTCTCTCACCATCCAGAGAGCACACATCACAGGGGCATTGAGCCCCTGACCTCAGGTCTGCAACCGAATTTTACCTGTAGATCATTTAGTGTGAGAGTCAAAGTGCCAAAATAAATGTTATGTTGCATGCTGATTCCACCATCATTATTTTCTGACTCATCATCCAATTCTTTCCTTATTGAATTACCGTTATCTCATTGTGATTAACAGTTGCCAATGCTCCCGCTTGTACTTTGTTTTTCTTGTGAAGAAAAGTATCCCATAAATATCAAGTGCAAAGTGGTAGTGCCACAGTGGAGTTACTGTGTGTTTTTTTTAACCTCCTTCTTGCAAATGAAGAAAATTTTTCATCTATAATCGATGCCTGTACTGGCTTCTCAATTAGTGGAAACAAATTTGCCTTTGCAGACAGTAGCTCCAGTGACGTGTGGCTAACGGATTCACCCTTTGAGCAGAACTTTATGATCCAAAACCAAATATCCCACACGTGTGTTTTTCAAGCTATCGATAGGTGCACCTTGAGTGGAGGAGATAGAGGTGAGGGAGGGAGAGAGATCAGAATCAAAAAGTATTGTGAAATCTTGAGATTTTTAAAATTTCAGCAGATTTTTTAACACTGTATGCTGAGGTGTTTTATGAAGTCTTCAGAGGTGGATATCGCTTTCCGTATAGATTGATCAACAAAATTTATAAGAGGCCATTATTTTGGACTAAACTCCTGCAGTCCCAATAGACCAGACAAATCATAATGGGGTCACCCAGGCTCGCCAAACCCAGACTGAGCAGTTATCTGCCCTCCGAGGAACCAGGAGAGAGAGAACCTAATTTCCTGAACAGGATGGTTCTAGTCTTCAGTGGGCCTGATAATGAAATTTCCTGTGTTTAAATCCTTAACCTGAAGTCACATCACGTGAACCAATCAGTTGTTTTTCTATTGTTTCTCCTTTCTGACCTCGGTTGTTACAGGAAAGGCTCCTGACCCAGACCCCAAGAGAGGGTTCTTGGATCTCACATAAGGAAGAATTCAGGGTGAGGCTGCAGTGCAAAGTAAAAGCAAGTTTATTAAGAAAGTAAAGTAGTGAAAGTACAGTTATTCCATAAGTAGAGCAGGGCATTCCCAAAAGTAAGAGGAGGAACTCGTCCACTCTAGGTACAATATTCGTATATATAGGCTGAATAAGATCATGAGGAGATACGATCTGCTACAAGAGTTTGTGATAAATGATTTTCTTAATTACTATATTTTATAAGAATCAATATGATTATCTTTAAAGCAAGATTAGGAATACCTCTCTTCTCCAGATATCGAGATATCTGGACACTCCCAAGTCTGTGACTGTTTAATACACATCTAGAAGCTAGGAATGCCTAACTTTCTGGGAATGCATCCCAGCAAGACCCAGCCTCATTTTCCTAGTCCTCACTCAAAATGGAGTCACTCTGGTTGGTACGCCTCTGACACAGTGGCTTACAAGGAAAGTAACTTGGAAGTGCCCGATACACTTTTTATTTTGTTCTTTGTTTCTCTTTCTTCAGCCCTTTTTCTGTCTATAAAGCCAATCTCCTATGTTCACTTCATTGGAACACGTATTCTATTTTGTAGAATAAAGTGCTGCCTGATTCTAGGATCTCAATAAAGCCATTTGGCATCTTGGAACTGAATTTGTTGTCATTTTGGCTTTTGCAAGATGAAGTTTTCTTGAGCAAAACAATCATGGTGGTGGGACTTCTGCACAGCACCTGTTTATGAAATCAAGAGCATGAGGGACTCCTTCAGGAAAATCCTTCAGAGACCTAATTGGAAAGAAACTTTTCCCAAAGTTTGGCACATCAGTGATACAGGCTACATATTTATTTACTAAAAATTCTGAATTGTAAACTTTGTAGCAAATAGTAACTTGTCATCTGAGTCTGGTGACCTTTAGAGGCTGTTTACAAGTATTCATGGATTAGCAGTGCTAAGGCTGGAGGGTACAGCGACCCAAGGTTAACCAAATGATCCAGGGCTTTCACTGCTTCCTCATTTCCTTGAATCTGTACTAGGAAACAAAAGCGCCTTCCTCTAAAATGAATGGGTCTTATTTGCATAATGGCCTCCTTTTGTTCACTTTCCAGAGGCAGTTAATTACATCAGAATACTTCAAATACAGCATTTATCTATCAGGCTAATAATTTTCTGATAAGACCCATGAATTTTCCCTCTAACCTTTTTTGCTAATGACCATGGTCTGTGAATTGTGGAATGGAGTGTATGGGTTGTTTGTGTCTGCAGATTGTAGACGACAAAACACTGCAACCCACAATAAACCACAATTTTAAAAGCTGGTTCTTTGATTGAAGTGGAGCAGGTTAGTCTGCGTTAGGTAAAATCTGGCTTGCCAACAAATTCTGAAAAGCAATTGGCTAAGTAAAATGTAGAGGTTTATCCCTCTCACACATGAATCAAATCCAGAAGAGAGTGGTCCCAGCACTGTGTTTGAGTCTCTGCACCCAGGAATCCCAGTTCCTTTTAGTGTTCACTTTGAAATTGCCTTTGCAAAATTATGACTTTGCAGTTGAAGAGATCTAACCTAAATGACTCCATCTTGCTTCTAACCTCCAAGTGTCCTTGTTTGTTCCTGGGCGTAGGCTGACGTAAATTTGGGAGGAACTTGATTTATAGTGTTTTGTTTGGTTTCAGACAGAGTCTTGCTCTGTAGCCCAGGCAGCAGGCAAGGTAAACCCACTGGGTGGTTACAACTTCATTAGGTCAGATCTACTCAAGTTAATCTCTCTTTCTTAAAATAAAATGTTCCCTCCAATAAAAACTAATCACAGGAGTTATAGCCCATCCTCTTCACAGCCCTGGATGATAGAGGACTTCTACAGCAGGGAGAGGAATTTTGGGGAGGCACCTTAGAATTCTTCTACAGCAGGCCAAGAAATGTGATCTTTATTCCAGGTGGTATGTGCCATGCAAAATGTATGAAGAACCAGCAGCTCTGAGGGAGATGTAATCATAATAGGTTTATTGCACAATGCATGCAGCAAGTCCACACAGCAAGACAGGGGCTTGCACCAGAGTAAGAGATTTAATTTTAAAGTCACTGAATGAGGAGACAGGAGGAAATCTCTAACGCATCTCCATAAAGAATTTAGTGTTTGAAATTTTAAGGGTTTTGGAGTGGGCTAAAATGAAAAGATCATTGATTGGTCAATGAGTACAGGAGGAAGCTGTATTCCCATTCTAACTCCATTCTTCTGTGGCTCTTCAAATTGGTTGCTGGAATTCATGTCTGAAGAATATCTTAAGCAATCCTTAACTAAAGCCTTGTGATTCTAATGTCAGAGATCCAGCTTATGGGGACAGTGGAATGCAGATGGCCAGCATCTAGTGCTGTCTGATATTTAGAAACATGAGAGTGGGCCAGATTGCAGCCTGATGAATGCTTAATTATAACCGTATTTCTGTCCAAAACCTGGCATTTGATTCTTGTCGACCTGCTAGGGAGTATTTCAGATTATTCCTGTGGCTGTGGTTTCATTCACATTAGTGCTTTAAAGAATGATAGCAACCTTTGTTGCATTCACTGAAAAGTGAATTATTTGCATTACTTATAAAACTCAGATTGATGTAGTTTCTGGTTTCTCATCAGTAACACTGAGGGACTTTCTTCCGCAATCCTTTCTGCTAGAAGTTCGCAGAAACTCATGTCGCAGTTCTGAGGGTAAATCACTGAACTTAGGGTTCTACAATCTCAATACGAATCAGTTGAGAGGATAAAAAATGATGTATTTTATTTGAGATTATAGACATGCCTGTAGCAACAAAATCTAAATGTGGCCAGGAATAAGACAATAAGAATCAATAGCACCTGGAAGAAACTGAAGAATATACTGGCCCCACTAAAGAAAATTAAGGTGAAGAAAATAACACGAAACCCAAATCAGAAGAACTAGATATACCTGTAGACTCAAGTGGTGGTGTAAACAAAAGAATCAACTGCAAAACAAACAAACCAAAACAGCTGAAAATGAAGGGTAAATACCATTCAAGAAATCATGGATTTAATCAAAGAATAAAAGAAAATAAATTTTAGAATCCAACTGTGTAAGAGGCTTAGAAAATAATTGGGTCATGCTAGGGTATAAAATAAATAGGCTCCAGGGAAATAGGTCGAAGTACAACCCCTAAAATAAATAGTGCAAACTTACTGATAAAGTGAGCAAAATATTGCTGTTGTCAAAGAATAAGAAGGAGAAGAAGAAAGAGAAAAAGGAAAGATACAGAGAGGAAAACAAGGAAGGGAGGGAGGGAGGGAAGGAAGGAGGGAGGGAAGGGGAAGAAGGAAAGAAAGAAAGAAAGAGAGAGAGAGAAAGATAAAAAGAAAGAAAAAAGGAAGGAATGAGAAAGGGAGGGAGACAATGAGAAAGAAAGAAGAAAGAAAGATAGGAAGGAGGGAGGGAGGGAAAGAGAGGGAAGGAGAGAGGAAAGAAGGAAGGAAAGAAGGAAAGAACGAAGGAAGGAAGGAAGGAAGGAGAGAGAAAGAACTTTACAACAATTCACAACAAATTTCAGGCACAATAAAATCCATACAAGAAAGTTACAGTCTAAATATCAAACAAAGTTAAATGCTACATGGCCTTTGAGTAATTAGGAAACTTTCTGATCTTGGTACTTGAATGTTGTCTTTAAAGTGTCACAGGCTGGATAGTTAATAGAATGGCACAGTTCCTAAGTACACAGTGTATGAGACAGAATGAATTTGCGTTGATGGGCTTGTGCCTGGGGCAGGTGGGCTGCCTGGGAGTAGGGAGAGGAGTTGAATTTTACATCTGGGTTGACACAGGGTAAATTAGAGCCATTGGTGCAGAATCTAAAGGTAGAAGATTCATGAAGTCACTAGACCTCTGTGATGATACTGAGAGGTTGCCAAGGGCCAGAGGTCCCCACAGATATAAATCTATGCAGATAAAATTTTTCTAGATAAATATGCTATTTGCTTTGCTGGAGTTGTGGAACTATGAATTTTTCTCCTGTTTTCCTAGCTTCCTATTCTGTGGTTATGTAACTTTATAAAAAATGACTTTATAATTAAAAATGGAACAGATTATTCTAGACTCTAAAAATAATTGACCAAAATTAATTATCATGTTTATAACAGCCACACCTGCTGTATCAGGTGGTTGCCAAGAGTGATCTTAAAAATATAAAAATGCATCTGCTACCAAGATTTGATAGAAGTGGCTTGGAAGCCTGCAGGTTAGTGATATCACCCCACTTCTTGAGCTCTTCCATGAAAGACGGGTTGGCTGGAGATGGGTTTATTCCTTGGATGACCTTTTGTTTGAGCTGGTAATTAAACACCTTTTCTCACCCCTTCTCGACCACCAGATCTATCACAATAGTAGTTAGGCAAGGCATAAATCCTTTTTGTTCCCCCACATTGAATATACATTGCAGCATGTATTTCAAATTAATAGTCTCTTGGTCTTCAGAAAGTTAAAGGAATATCAGCAAACAAATCTAATCTATACTTAGGCAGAGTTTTAAAAGGAGATTGACTAGATAGATAGATGGAATATATGATGTGTGTGTGAGTGTTCTCACAAGAAAATAAAATAAATCTCCCAGGGGAAAGAAAGTGTTTTGAGATTTGTGATCAAATCCTGTGTGTTTTCCTAAACCCCTGAGCCAGACTGGGTGAGGCTTAAACGGTTTCCCTCTTGTGCCAGAAGAGATGAAGGGCTTGGGCAGGTTTCTAAGTAGACTCAGTTGTAACATTCTGCAAGTCCCTAAGCCAGATCAAGATCTGGAGGCGGACGTGAGTTCCTCCAAACTGGGGAGCATGCGAGCCACCTCGCTCACGTTGTCAGGGACGGGTGGCTGAGCTCTGGACATTGTCCCTTGTCCATCACCTCCTCCCAAGGCCACACCTGTAACCAGTGGGAGGCTGATGGGGCAAGGCTCACTCCGTCGCTGGCCAGGCCGGTGTTACCAACTGCTCCGTCATTGAAACCTTTTTGTTTCTGTCCATCCACAAGAGATTGTTATAGATTTGGTGAAAAGTGTTCAGTGAAGAAAGTAAAACAAATTGCTTTAGTTTACAAATGAGATAATGCACTTAAAAATGCCCCTAACTTTGAAATTCTAGACAGATACAGTAAATTATGATTCTTATGATTATACATCAGCTCACTCCTACTATGAGATACATATACAGACAGCTATAAGGAAGATAGTCACTGTGTATATTCAGCACAACCCACTATACAGGAGAATAACAATATATTATACCGTATTAGAATTAAATGCAAAGATACCTTAGCATTTAAGAATTGCATATTCACTTGATGACAGTTTCTTCTAGAAAACTGAAGTAAAATGGAATAATCTGACTTTAAAAAAAATTTTTCAGATTAAAAAGTTAAATATCTTTATTCTAATAACCCAATTACTTGCTCCCTCACTCCTGTGTATCTTTTTCTGTCTAAAGAAGTGTTGGCTCCAGTAGCCAAGCAAATAAGCTAATGGTTCCCACTGACACCACATATTTCTGAAAGTAGGTTAAATGGCTCTTGGTGTATATCGATGAGGAGGTATGACTATTACATAATAGGATTGAAAAGATGACTTCATTTCTGTTTCCCTAAAAAATGAAGTCTAGGGTTGGGCACGGTGGCTCACAACTGTAATCCCAGCACTTTGGGAGGCCACGGCAGGTGGATCACCTGAGGTCAGGGGTTTGAGACCAGCCTGGTCAACATGGTGAAACTCTGTCTCTGGTAAACATACAAAAAATTAGCCGGGCGTGGTGGCGGGCACCTGTAATCCCAGTTACTTGGGAGCTGAGGCAAAAGAATTGCTTGAACCCTGGAGGCAGAGGTTGCAGTGAGCTGAGATCGCACCATCGCACTCCAGCCTGGGCGACAGAGTGAGATCCTGCCATAAAAAACAATAAGTCTAACTTGTCTTCATGCATACATGCATAACATGTTTATATTAGTTTGACAAACTTTCTGACAAAAAAAAAAACCCTAGTAATATATTTAATAATTGTACTTTATGATTCAACAAAAACCAAATGTTGAGATGTGCTTAGTTATTTAATTTTATTTTTGGTGTAGTGCAGGTCTTGGGACAGGAGCCCAGCTCAGTATTAGAAGCAGCACATGTTGTTGAGGACGTCCTGAGTGAGCAGTGCTGGCTTCAGCAGGCTGGGTCCCGAGAACAGGGCATGTGGGGTGACACAAGGCTGGAAACTCCCATCAGCCCCACCACTTCCCACGCTGTGTGTGACGCTGGCAAATCACTTATCCTTCCAGAGCCTCACATTCAGAGTTTGTTTACTCTTCAAAGTAATTGAGACGATATATGCAAAGTTCTAGAGAGAGGTGGCTGAAAAATGTGTATTCTCATTACCCTGATTACCTAAATAAATTTTTTTGCAGATAATTTAAAGAATAGAAATACACAGAACGTGTTGAGAGCCCACGAACAATTTCTAAGCATCTTCTTTCAGTACTTTTAAACACTATTTACATTTGTTAATGATTTAAATATAGTTACATATAAATACTCTACAAGGATTTTACTTGAAAAACATTATGAACACTCTATATTTTTATATGTTGAAAATTGCAAAAAAATGCACTTAGGCACACGATTTCAGAAGTTTTATTTAATACATCTTTATTTTCCTAGATATTTACTTAGTCTAAAAGAAATATTATTATTATTATTATTACTATTATTATTATTGTTGAGGTGGAATCTCCAGCCCAAGCTGGAGTGCAGTGGCACAATCTTGGCTCATTGCAGCCCCCACCTCCCAGGTTCAAGTGATTCTCCTGCCTCAGGCTCCAGAATAGCTGGGATTATAGGCACCTACCACCACTCCCGGCTAATTTTTATAGTTTTAGTTGAGAAGGGGTTTCACCATGTTGGTCAGGCTGGTCAGATGATTCACCTGCCTCAACCTCCCAAAGTACTGGGATTACAGCCGTGAGCCACTGCGCCCAGCCAAGAATGTTTTGTTTTTTTTTTTTAATGTTGAAATAGTGCTGAAAGACTATGGAGAAGTAAACTTGCAAGGCAAGAAATGAACAGTGCCCAGTGCGTGTCTGTGTGTTGTGGCAGAAGTAACAGGGCTGTGCTGGTCTTCCAGGTGGCACCCAGGGGCCTCTGGTCACCTCCTTTGTGCCCTCACCTGGTCGGTATCTCCTGCCGCAGTTGTGGTGCCAAGGTTCCTTTCGCTCCCTTTCCCCACCGTCCCATCCCACCTCCCCTTTCTGTCCCTTCTTCTCCTATTTGCATGTAATGTTGCTGCTGCACTTGATTCCCATAACTGTAATGGTTGTGAATCAGAAAGGAAGTGAATATTTGCATGAGTATGGAAACTTTGCAGAAGAAATCTACGCGGAAATCAGCTGACAGCACAAATGCTGACAGGGGACACTCTGGGCTTGGAGTGGCCCTGTGTTTAAAGTGCATGAAGTGGGCACGCACAATATTTCAAAAGAGATTACATTTTGTCATTGTCATACGTTTAGGGTCACTGAAGACAAAGACTGTCAAAAATAGATTTCAAAAACACCATCTTTCATCTCTTTATTAAGTCGTTTTGGACAAAAACCTACTTGCTGTGAGGCAGGGACATTTTGGCATTGCTACCTAAAGATAGAAGCCCAAGCCCCTCACACTTCCCTAGAATGACGTACACACACACAAGGGAGTTTTCACTCACCCACATTAACCTTGATGTTGGTGTCAAGTACTGGCACTCAAGTAAACCCCTTAATTCAGTATCTCTGGATTACCATTTAGAAGATATAAATAATAAACAAAGAATCCACTTCATAAAAAAAAATCTTAAGATACATCAAGGAATAAGGGACCAAGTGCGTGGATCCTCAAACAAATGTTAATTGTGTATGACTCTAAATCTCCTGGAGCTATGGATGGGTGCAGTGGCTCACGCCTGTAATCTCAGCACTTTGGGAGGCCAAGGCGGGCGGATCACAACGTCAGGAGATCCAGATCATCCTGGCTAACATGGTGAAACCATGTCTCTACTAAAAATACAATGAATTAGTCGGCTGTGGTGGCACGTACCTGTAGTCCCAGCTACTTGGGAGGCTGAGGCAGGAGAATCACTTGAACCCGGGAGGTGGAGATTGCAGTGAGCTGAGATGGTGCCACTGCACTCCAGCCTGGACAATGAAGCGAGACTCTGTCTCAAAAACAAAAACAAAAACAAAATAAACAAACAAACAACAAAACAAAACTCCTGGAGATATTAAACCAGAAGGAATATATATGAATAGAGCTATGCCTCAAAGAAGGCAATGCCAACATTTCTGAAAGTGTGCATTTGTTAAAATTGCAGTTATTTGGTTTGCTGCGTACAGGCCCACCTTGTCTTATTGCAGTCTGCTTTTCTGTGCTTCCCTGATAGTGGGTTTTTTACACCATGAAGGTTTGTGGCAACCCTGCATGAAGCAAACCTATCAGCACCATTTCTCCAACAGCAGGTGTGCACCGCATGCCATCGTGTCATATTTTGGTTCATCCTTACAATATTTCAAACTCTTTCACTATTTTATTTGCAACTGTGATCTAGGATCAGTGATCTTTGACGTTATTCTTATTGTGTGGAGGTGGCACAAGTTGCACCCAGATAAAATGGCAAACAATCGCTGTGTTGTGTGTGTTCTGAGGGCTCCAACAACCAGCTGTTCCCCAGCTCTCTCCCTCTGCTCAGGCTTCCCTGTTTCCTGAGACACAGGAATATTGAAATTAGGCCAATTAATAACCGATAGTCTCAAAGTGTTCAGGTGAAAGGAAGAATCCCTGGTCTCTCACTTTAAATCAAAAGCTAGAAATAATTAAGTCTAGTGGGGGAGGCAAGTTGAAACCTGAGACAGGTCAAAAGCTCAGCCTCTTGTGCCAAAGATTTAGCCAATTTGTGAATGCACAGAAAATGCTATTAAAGGAAATTAAAAGCTACTCAGTGAAAACACAAATGAGAAGAAAGTAAGATAGCTTTATTGCTGAAAGGGAAAAAGTTTGAGTGGCCTGGAGAGAAGATGGAGCCACTCACTCATTCCCTTAAGCCAAAGCCTAATCCAGAGCAAGGCCTCCACTCTCCACAGTTCTACGAAGTCTGAGAGAAGTGGGGATACTGCAGAAGAAAAGTTTAGAGCTAGCAGAAGGACTGAATGCAGAGTCATTTCTTATGGGTGAGCAGAGAAAGTGGTTTCTTGAGATAAAATCCATTCTTGGTGAAGATGCCGGGAACATCCTTGAAATGACAACAAAGGAACCAGAATATTCCATCAACACAGTTGATAAAGCAGCAGAAGGAGATGAGAGGATTGATTCAGATTTTGAAAGAAGTCCTACTCTGGGTAAAATGCTATCCAACAGCAAAGAACGCTACAGAGAAATCTTTTGTAAGAGGAAGAGTCAATCAATGTAGGAAACTTCATTGTCTTATTTTATTTCCCACCAGCAAAAAAACTGCAACCGGCTGAAGCCTCAGAAGATTATCAGCATTTTTAACAATAAAGTATATTTAAATTAAGGTATGTGCATATTTTAGAAACAATTCTATTGCATGCTTAATAGACTACAGCATAGTGCAAGCATAACATATATGCTAGGGAAAACCAAAATATTTGTGTGACTGGCTTTATTGCAATATTACCTTTATTGTAGTGTCTGGACCCAAACCTGCCGTATCTCTGAGGTATGCCTGCATTAAAATTTTAAGTGATCATTAAGCCATCTTTCACAACTCCTTATCTTATTTTACTTCAGAGTTACTAGAATACTTTTAGTGTGTAAATATTAATTTATGCATTTATGGAACATGGTAGCAGTAGTCCTCTCACCTCACATTGTGATCCAAACTTGATTTTGTTAAACATAAATGTGAAAACGACAGTTAAATTATTTCTGCTTTCTGTGGAAATATTAGTTTGTAAGCTACATGCATGTCCCCAGAATGTCTTCAACAACTATAAGTTACTGGGCTGACTAAAATAGCAAATGCATCCTGTATTTTTGTTTGAAAATGCTTGGAGTAATCATGCTTGCTTTCTGTATTACTTCTAGAGAAATAAATTTGTTGGCTCTTACCAAAGGAAGGTTTTAGAATGTTTTTCCTGGATAACAAATTACCCTTGCAGCAGTCTGGGCAGGGCTTAGACTCACATATATGTAAATATGTGAGTACACATATAAACACAGCACAAGTGAAAACATGCATGCTCACATATTTGTAGTCACAAAGTGCCTGGTGTTGGAACAACAAGGAGCTGGAGCAACTGGGAGCCTGCTGGGTGGCTCCACCTCAGGGTCTCTCCATGTGGTCTCTGCACGTGCGGTAGCTCGGGCTTCCTCACAGTATGAAGGCCTCAGTAGAATCAGACATCTTCCATGGGAGTTCAGCACTACAAAAATGAGGGTTACGAGAGAGCTGGCTAGAAGCACTGTGGTCTCTTCTGCACAGGTACGACTGAGCCACACAGTTACTAAAGATCAGCAGGACTCAAGGGTAGAGAAAATGTACCCCTCAACAGAATGAGTTTCAAAGCCACACACACAAGAACATACTGTAGGATATGTTATTGGAACATTCTTTAGAAATAATGAATCTACTCCCTAAGAAAGAATCTTCTATAGGAAATAATGAATTTCTCAGCAAACAATCAAACTACTTATCCATCTGATGTGTATTAAACTTTCATGTTTCCTCAGTAAGGTGCAATTGTATGGTATGAAAGAAGCGTACTTTAAGTTAAAACTGAGCATGATAAGAGGACAAAGAAAGTAATACATTTCAGGCCAGGCGCAGTGGCTCACACCTGTAATCCCAACACTTTGAGAGGCTGAGATGGGTAAGATCACTTGAGGCCAGGAGTTTGAGACCATCCTGGTCAACATGGTGAAACCATCCTACTAAAAATACAAAAATTAGCTGGATGTGGTGGCACATGCCTGTAGTCCCAGCTACATGGGGGGCTGAGGCAGGAGAATTGCTTGAACCCAGGAGGTAGAGGTTGCAGTGAGCTGAGATTGTGCCATTGCACACGTGCCTGGGTGATAGAAGATTTTCTGGAAGATTCTAAGATATGTCCTTTATTCTTGATGTGCTAAAACATTTAGAAGTTCTTTGTGTCAGTCCTTTTCAGTTGTCAAATCAGCACAGTTTAAAGACCAATGCCTTTCTGCAGCTCTAGAAAATTCTACTCTGTTTTGTTAGCTTCTCCCCCTCCATTTTCCGGGTTCTCTCCTTTCTTGAACTAGATCCATATTGACTCACTTACTGGCTTATTCTATTTTACATTTCTTTATCTCTTTGTCCAAAATATGAGAGATTTATTTGACAATATCTTCAATCTCGTCAATGAAATTTTATTTTTTTTCTGGTTCTCTAATACAATATATTAAAAATTCCAGAAATCCACCGAGAAACTCTTACCATACTGTCATGTAACAGGGGCTTCGAAGTTGTTTCCACAATCCACACAACAGCAAAACAACAAAGCCGACAAAATCAACAATTCTTAGATTTATCAGAGAACTGAGATCCCAGCGCAAGCTAGAAATCCGAAAAGTAGAGAAAGAGACCTGGGTACAGAGAGTTGCAAGTCACTGGGGCTAAAACCTATAAGCAGAAATGTCCAGGAAACACGTAGCAGGGCAGGAAAGCCAGACTTGTCATTCATGAAACGCTGAAGACCTAACGTGGGCAGGCCTAAAAGAAAAACTCTCCAGGGACCCAGTTTTCAAGGGTCACCCATAATTTCATAAATTTTACTTCCAGAGATCCTGGAAGTAAAATCGCCATTTCAAAATATGCCAGAATATCCAGTTCTTCTTAACAATGCTTCTTTCAGAATAAGCCATTTTACCAAAGCCTAACGTATTTGGGCAAAGGAGAAGACCCAATTCCAGCTCCCTTTAGTCTTTCTGTCTAACCTAAGGAGTGAGGTTACTTAGGAACTCATAAAGATCACAGCCCAGGGACACAGGCTGGCTAAAAGACTGTGGCCTAATTGTAGGACTGTATAACACCTTCTTCTTCCCCATGAAAGAGCCTCCAAGTAGGACTCTTGTGTGATCATAGAGGGAGATGACTAAAAGAATTGTGTGGCACATTATTTAAGAAGTCTCTAGGGAAACCCAAAGACAACAGGAAACCCAGTTCATTATGCCTGACTTACAACAAAAATGTACAAGGCCTATTAAAACAAAAAATACACTTTGAAGGGACAGAATAGTCAAAACTAGACTTAGATATGGCAGAGATGTCGAAGTTATCAGAGTCGACATTTGACAACTATGATTGCTATGCTAAGAAATCTAATTGAAAAAGTATACAAACGCAGAAGAGGTGAATAATGTAAGCACAGAGATAGGCGATGTTAGAAAGAAATAAAAGAAAATGCTAGAAATAAGAAACTCCATAACAAAAATGAAGAGTGCCTTGATGGGCTCATAAACAGAATGGAAACAGCTGAGGAAGGGACCAGGGAGCTTGAAGAAATGTCAATAAAAATGTCAAAATTAAAATAGGAAAAGAGCAATGAAAAGATTTCACAGAAAAACTGAGAATCATGTAACAACTAGAAAAATGTGTAATCTACACATAATGGGAATTCCAGAGAAGAAGAAAGAGAGAAAGGAACAGAAAAAAAAAATATCTGAAGCAATAATAACTGCGAATTTTCTAAAATTAATGATAGGCACCAAACCACAGATCCAGGAAACTCAAAGAATACCAATCGGGATATATACCAAAATGTCTATTCTTAGGCACATTGTAAACGAACTGCAGAAAATCTAGACAGAGGCCACAAAAAGAAAACACTTTTCCTATACAGAAGCAAGGATAAGAATTACACCAGACATTTCTCCAGACCATGCAAGCAAGAGAGGATGGGGCAAAGTACTCAAAGTGTTAAAAGAAAATAACCATTAACCCAGAATCCTGCATTCACTAAAATTATTCTTCAAAAATGAAGGATAAAGACTTTCTTAGACAAACAAAAACTGAGAAAATGTGTTGCTAGTAGAGCTGCCTTGTAAGAATCGTTAAAAGAAGTCCTTCAGAGAGAAGGAAATTGTATAGGTCAGAACTTGAACCTACATAAAGAAAGTATAATTATGAGCCCAAGGCAGGCCAATTGCTTGAGCTCAGGAGATGGAGACCAGACTGGATCACTGGAGCCCAGTAATTCTGGGCTGCAGAGCTATGACTGTACCACTGCTCTCCAGCCTGGGTGACAGAGTGAGAACTTATCTCAAAAAAAATAGAAACAAAAATAAAAAAGGAAAAGGAAAGAAAGCATGATAAGCATAAATGAGGATAAAATACAATCTTTTACTTCTCTCCAGGATATTAATTATTGATTGAAAGTTTATTAATTATTAATTTTATGTATTTAAAAATTTACAGGCCTAATAGGATTGTCTGTTTCTCCTTGTATAATTGTATCTGTTGAATAATTGGTTCATTTCACCTACGTTACTATGTTTATGGAAAGAATTGTTATAGCTCTTGTTCATTCTCCTTTTAAGAAGTGATGGTCCCTCTTTCATTTCTGATGTTACTAGTCTGGATCTCTTCTCTTTTTCTCCAGTTAACCTGGCTAGAAGTTTCTCATATCGATTTTATTTGTCTTCTCAAAGAATCAACTTTAATTTTATCGATTTTCTGTAATGAATTTATGCTTTCAGTTTCATTGATTTCTGCTCTAATTTTATTACTTCTTTTCTTTAGCTTACTTTGGATTTGTTTTTTTTTTTTCTTTTCTAATTTCCTAAGGTGGAAGTTGATTATTGATTTTAGATTTATCTTCTTTTCTAATATATGCACTTACAGCTACAAATTACCCCTTGAGTACGGCTTTTACTGCATCCCACAAATTGAAATCAGTTATATTTTCATTTTATCTTAGTTCTTCAGAGACTTCTTTCACCTATAGAGGAGATGGATAAGAACTGCAGAATGGATAAGAACTGCAGATAAGAACTGCAGAACCTTCTATATATTATATAGAAGCATGTTTTTAATCTCCAGGTATATGGGGTTTCTTCAAATATACTTTCTGTTATGGGGATGAAGGTTTATATAAGAACACTATACTACTGCTCAGTATTTATGTAAATTTAAAACTGCTTTAGAAAAAGCCTTTATTTAAAAAAAAAGTATCAGAAAAATTAATCATGGTTAAGTTAGAAATTTTTAAATATGAACTTATACATTTTAAAACTTCTAAGAATTATTTTAGAATTTAAAAAATCCTTTTTAGTCATAGTCTGCTCTTATTTCATAGAAGAATTGTCTCTTTAGATGTCTCTCAGGATACTAATTGGAAACCATTTAAAATCTTTTCTGGTCCCTTAATATTTTATGTTATTTCCTTATCCTTGCCATTTTAGGGGGTAGCTACTAGTGTTTTCTTATCTCCTGACCCTTGGTGGTTTGCTTATATTTATGAATGAAGAACTAGATAAATTGTCAAAGGCTGCTCAGAATTTCTTCTGCAACCATGAAAGTCTGTTTCTCCAGTCCTCCCTTTAGTTGGCGAGTTAACTATTTCCTTTGCATACCCAGGTAAGCTTTGGTGACTGGAACATTTCAGTCTGAGGCACACATGTGGGAAGCAGGAAGACTGGCTCCTCTCATCTCCACCCCTGATAGAATGAGGAAGGGTTGACCCTGGGCAATCCTAACTCTTCCCATGTTCAGTGGGTGCACAGCACATTTAACCTCGAGAAAAGGGCCACGATCGAAAGGTTGTTGGGGGTGGACGGTGAGGAGAGGCATGTCTCTGTGTGAAAAGATTTCCACAGCTCTTCCATGGACAGTTTTGCAATTAACTATGTTGATCTCTGCCGAACTTCCTATCCTCATGTTCCATACTTTTACTAAAAAGATCAGGTTGTCTCAAAGGAAAAGTCAGAAGGCAGTGTCGTGCACCTCCTCTAATGCTATTTCCATGCACATTTAAGGCTATGGTTAGCTTTGATTGATTTATAAATGACTCCAGATGTTCTCAGTGGTCTAGATATTTATCGATATTTGCAACCTGCCTTTTATAAATATACTTCTTTGTACTTTATACGATTAGTTTAGTGCAGTTTTAGGGAGGAGAGGAAATAATTACATGTCCTCAAGATGCTATCTTGAACTTGAAGAAACACATGAGATTTCCATAAGCATTCTGTATTGGATATCTTCCATTACTTGAATGAGAGCATAATAGTCCATTTAGTACTTGCTCCATCATTGATTTACTTATTTTTTATTGTGTATATTTGTCATCTTCTTAGATTTTACTCTTAAAACATGATACAACAAATATCACTTTTCTTCATGTGGATTTTGTCTTCATTTAAATTATTTTCATTGGACCAATTCCCAGAAATAGGATTACTGAATCAAAGAAGTTAATTATCATTATAACTCAAATGGTTTTCCAAAGGAGTCATGCCAATTTATGCTGACACCAACAATAATGGAGACTGATAGTTGCTGTACACTTTTTCACCTGTGGTCATTAAAACTTTCAAATATTTGCTTTTTATGACTTTTAAATGTTTTCTTTCTTGTTAAGTCTCTAATTATTACTTTTGCCTGGGTTATTAGTAAAACAAATGATTTAAACCAAGAATTTTTTTTTAAATTAAAGCTCAGACTTCATTCAGATTTTTTAAAAATTTTAATGTGTTAACTTTTAGCTAATGAATTAAATGAAATTAATTCCCACTTTTTTTTTTTTTTTTTTTTTTTTTTTTTGTGAAACAGAGTCTTGCTCTGTTGCCCAGGCTGGAGTGCAGTGATGCACTCTCAGCTCACTGCAGCCTCTGCCCCCTGGGTTTAAGAGATGCTCCTGCCTCAGTCTCCCAAGTTGTTGGGATTACAGGTGCCTGCCACCACACCCAGCTAATATGTGTATTTTTAGTAGAGATGGGGTTTCACCATGTTGGCCAGGCAAGTCTTGAACTCCTGACCTCAGGTGATATGCTCTCCTTGGCCTCCCAAAGTACAGGGATTAGAGGTGTGAGCACCGCACCCAGCTAATTCCCACATTTTAATCAGTAATTTCACCTTTCTCTACTTCTCAACTAAATCTACTGCTCCATTTTTACTACAAATAATTTACTTTTTAACCGAGTAGTGTTTTTCTCTTGTCTATATAGTTACATCAGTCACAAAAGAGGAATAAACCAACTGACTTTAAAAGATTAAAAAATTCCTTTAAAAAGTAACAGATTTTACAGTACTGACCAGCTACTTTATAATTTGTAAAATAGATGTTGTTGTCTGTTGCTATTATCTGTTTTATTTTTTAATTCAGCAGACTAGAAGCAGCAATCTGTAGAAACTGTTAGAAATTAAAGTACTTATGTTAGAAAAACCTTTAGAATGAAAAACAATAGTTTCCAGCCAGTCAAGAGAGGGGTAAATTGAAAAATAAACAAGTAAATAAATCATGATGACAGACAGTTTTAAAAACTTGTTTATAATAATGATCAATTGAGTCATCAAAAAAGTTTATAATCTTTTTAAGCCTCTCAGTTAAAAAAAAATTATTTTGATGTATTTTAGAAAATCGCATTTAATATATATTTCGAGCCTTAAAATTCTAAAGTAGTTAACAGAAAAAAAATACTTTTATCTTTGTTCAATATAGTTATATGAATGGGAAATTTTTCATAAAAAGTAAATTATTAATTTTAAGTTATAAAGTTAAATTCTGGCCAGGCGTTGTGATTTAAGCCTGTAATTATAGCACTTTGAGAGTCCAGGAATTTGAGAGAAGCCTGGCCAACATGGCAAAAACCCCTCTCTATTAAAAAATATAAAAATTACCCCCACTCCTGTGTGTAGTTTGAAAAAAAAAATTACCTGGGCATGGTGACAATCACCTGTGGTCCCAACTACTTAGGAGGCTCAGACAAGAGAATCACTTGAGCCTGGGAGATGGGCTTTGAGGAGAGCTGAGATCGCACCATTGCACTCCAGCCCAGGTGACGGAGTGAGATCCTGTCTTTCCTGCCCCCCAAAAATGTTAAATTCTGAGTGTATGGCACTGGGCTCTGTGACAAGCAGATAGGTGTTCCCTGATGACTAGAATTCTAACAGCAATGGTTTGATGATACATTTTTAGAGATTTGATCCACTTGAGCAAAAGAGAAACATGAAATAATTAGTAAATAAAACAGTGTATTATGAACTGATGGATTCTGAGCACAGAGGCTAAGGTTCTCATTTTACATTATTGACAGTGTGTTCAGAAACAGTGCAGAGAGCTGAAAGGTGAATATAGCTTGCAATGAACAGGAAGAAATTTATAAAAGACTTGCAGGCCTTCAGGTCCCTGCCTTTACTGGCTGTTGTATATTTTCTTAAAGTAGATTATAATTCAATTAACTATAAAATCTTAATGATATGATTTCAGCTTATAGTAGAGAAGTGATATATGATGATGATTCAATATAAATCCTGTCCAAGAAACATACTTTTTTTGTTGACATCTTGTAAGTTTTTTGGCCTTTCTATGAACATGTGAGTCAGCACATTCCCAAATCAACAAGGATATAAAGACATATCCATTACATATGAATATGATGAAATGCAAGTGAAAATTATGTGCCTCAGTGGACTGAATTTTAAAATCTTATCTTTGTAACAATGTTGAAACAGAATACTTAGTTGATGATGAAGTCAGTAACAAGAAGAACAAAATTAGATGTCATTCAAATGTATTCACCCCATAACCTAAATCTGGTAGAAATTAGGAAAAATTCTCTGCTGAATCCCAGTTGAGCAGAGATTTTCATAAAAACTGCTATGGCGAGAGCAAAGCACATGTTCAAAACTTGATCTCCAGTGCAGCCATCTTGGGAGACATGGCCTGATAGCAGGTTTTGGTTTCAAGGGAATGCCATCACCTTCATGAATGGATTAACGTCATTATGGTAGGGCGAGGCTTGTTATCACAGGAGTAAGTTCCTTATAAAAAGACAAGTTCAACCCCTTCTTTTTCTCACCCTCTCTTTGCCCTTCTGCCATGGGATGACTCTGCAAGAAAGCTCTCACGAGATGCCAGCTTCTCAATCGTGGACTTCTCAGGCTCCAGAACCACGAGCTAACAATGTTCTGTTCTTCATAAAGAACATAACAGAAAATCAAGAGATAACTTAAACTCCATGGTCTCTGAAAGAGCTGTAACCAAATTGTATCACCCAAGACGCACGTGCGCTATTGCATGTGAACGAGGACAATGACAGCATCTGGTCCCCTTGGCGGCCCGTGCTTCCCTTATTGTGTCCATTGTCCTCTCAGTGAGAAAGGAAGGGAAAGAGCTCTTGACTGTGTTTGCAAAGAAACACACCTACATCCTGTTCTCGTATTGTTTGAGATCAACGAATAATTGGTTAAATAAAGCCTTCCTTCTTGGCATTACGTCCAAATATTTTATATGATTTCCAAGACAGTCTTATAAGATAGATATTATTCTTGTCTCATTTTTCAGATGAGAACCAGGAGAGCCAGAGATTTTAAGCAATTTCTTCAAGGTTACACATTTGAGCAATAAGAGACTGGACTTAAACCATGTCTAAATTTTCAAAGCCTGTGTTCTTACCATGAAGCTATATTGCCTCCCTAATGTGCTTCAAAGTGTCCGCTTTAGCCACGTGTGTTAGCACTGGATAACAACTCAATAACTAATGAAAATGGGTAAAAATCAGTTATGATTGGATATTCTTTAAATTGTCAAAGGACAAAAGAGATTTTATGCCAGAGGAGACTTTGCACCTTTAGCGTATTTTTTTCTGCCAATGCCAACTAAAGCTTGCCGGATATAATACTTCTCAGGGACATATGCTGACAGGGTGGTTTTCTCTCTTTCATCAAACACAGAGATCATACATTTAAGAATTTCATAAAAATCTGCAATTATTCTTCTGGCATGACCTTTCCTCTGCTCCCAAACAAGAGTCAGTAAAACCCTGCCAGAATATGAAATGTTAAAGGAATAAGATGTTGTCTCAGTGCCAGGATTCTTGTCCCTACAGCTCACAGCTTTTCTTAACCAAGCAGTTTCTCAATCCTGAGGACTTACTGAGCAGTAGGGACATAGTTGTACATTACTCTCCCCTGGCCCATGAGGTAGGTGAGTGAAATTTTCATCACATAGAAGCTACAAACTGAAACATGCTCACAAAACAATCAACATGGATGTTATGTCAGTCACTCTACCAAATCACATCCATAATCACATATTGCCAAAGACTAACAGTGTTTTCCTCCCAAGTGAATAAAATGATAATAATGTTTCCAGGTAGCAGTGCTATCTTCTGAAGTTTATGAAAATAAATGCATATATTAGTGCTGATTTTTTCACCAGTAAAGTCTTGAAATAGCCAATGTCTGAAAACTAATCAGAAGAAAAGGACTTAAAAGGAAAATCTTAAAACAAGCCAAGTATTGTTCTTTCAACAATGAGAAGGAAAAGAAGATTTTTTTTTATCTTGGTGACTCATCTTTTTTAGGACTGAATATATAACTTAAGTATTACTAAATTCTTCAGCATCCATTCTTGCCAATCTCTTTACATTCAACACTCATCTTCAGGCTCTAACTCCGGTTTCACTTCTGCACGAACCCTTTGTGGTTGAGACCAATCCATAATGACTTCTCTTTTCTTGGAGATCCAAATGAGCTTCATAGCACTAAGCAACATTTCAGATGTCCTTCCTATACATTACTATTGTATCTAATACAGCAAGAAGGGTGCCGTCCACGTGCCTATTAAGAGAGGACAGGTCTCAACATTTTTCATGGATATTGCCTGTTGTTGGATAGTCTATCTCTACTTCACATTTGGTAAATTGTAGGGTTGTGTGGACTCATTGGTTTACCCTAAGATAGAGGGGTGAAAATACATAAAATGGGGACTTAGTTGCACCTATTTATACGTATTTTAAAAATTGGACTGTTTAGTCTGGAAAATGCATTTTTAAAGTATTCTAACACTGTTTCTCTTATTACATTCCCTTTCTAGACTCTATTGCTGAGGCTAAGAAAAAGGAAGTTATCTGCAAATATGTATCAACACTTTACAGGCTGAGAAGAAGTTTGATTTTTTTTTTTTTTTTTTGAGATGGAGTCTCGCTCTGTTGTCCAGGCTGGAGTGCAGTGGCTCCATCTCGGCTCACTGCAGCCTCCCCCTCCCAGGTTCAAGCGATTCTCCTGCCTCAGCCTCCTGAGTAGCTGGGATTACAGGCACGCACCACCATGTCCAGCTAATTTTTGTATTCTTAGTAGAGACGGGGTTTCACCATGTTGGTCAGGCTGCTCTCGAACTCTTGACCTGTGATCAAGAATTTGCCTCAGCCTCCCAAAGTGCTGGGGTTACAGGCGAGAGCCACCGCACCCGGCTGGAGTCTGATCTTTTTACAACACCCTGCAGGTCTTCACTTCTTGGACTCCTGCCCCAATCTCAGCATCACATGGAAACATAAATCAGACAGAAGGGAATGAGGGCTCTCCTTATGGAGCGGCCAGAACAGGCTGACGCCACCCAGCCTCAGACATCACGGTCACTATCCTCTTCATGCTAGTCACCTGCAGCTTCACTGGCCTTCTTAGGGTCAATGTTTTGAAGAACATTAACTTATGTCTTGTACCTCTAACTATAAAAGTAAATTATTTCATAATGCTTGCCAAGTCAGGTAATTGATTCCAAGAGGAATTCAGGGGTGAGAATTGTAATTTCCTGCAGAGGAGACCCCCATGTTTGGAAGCTTTCATAGTTGTCTCTCCATTATCAACAGCCCTACTTATATTTGACAGACAAGCAATAATGCGGCCATCTATCTCTAAGACAGCAGAGCTGAATATATTTCCAACCTTACAAATGAATTTTAAAAGCCCTACAGACAAATTTCATTAAAGTAAAGAATAAAAATTTGGTAAATGGAGCCTTTGGATTTTACTGACGAATAAATCTTTACTTTTCTACAACTGCTAATAAGGAACTTGAAGGTTAAATAAATAAAATTAACATTTCCTGTGTACTAATGCAGTCCTCTTTGAGCAAGGGTGTGTAGAATCCTTTTAAGATGACTGCATTTATGCATCCTTACAATTAGGCAAAAGCACATCCCAGTGTCCTATTTAACAGTTGGTCAGCCATGGAAGAGCTCAGATATATCACAAACAAAGCCCAAAGAGGAGCCTCCATGTTCTATGTGGGCCCTTCTTGCTACCTACAGAAGTCCGAGTTCAGCATGATAATATGTTTCAGAATTATCATGACTGAATCAAGGTGAATATTGTACATCTGATCTTTTAGTAACAATAAAATAATTAATGCATTGGTAAAAACAGGTCTTTCTTCATATGATGTGGAAATTAGCCTTTCTTAGAAGAAATTATCTCTTTCTGCAGAGATAGTTTTCATGTATTTTTACTTTAACTCAGAGGTCCCCAACCCCTGGGCTGTGCAACGGTCCTAGTCTGTGGCCTGTTAGGAGCTGGGTGGCACAACAGGGACGAGTGAGCATTTCCACCTGAATTCTGCCTCCTGTCTAATCAGAAGCTACATTAGATTCTCGTAAGAGCACAAACTCTATTGTGAATTGCAAGGGATCTAGGTTGCACATGCCTTATGAGAATCTAATGCCTGATGATCTGAAGTGGAACAGCTCCATCCTAAACCATCCCCCCAAGTCTATGGAAAAATTGTCTTCCATGAAACTGGTCCCGGGTGCCAAAAAGGTCATGGAGCTGCTGCTTTAAATGAAGAGCTTCTAGGAAGTTCTGAACTTTAGCATGTGGGACAATTGACCATTGATCTCTAAAATGTTGATCTACCACCTGAACTTGGAAGATACTTCCCAGGTGTCTAGGTCCCAAGTTTTGCCATCAGCTCATCTCTTAAGGTGGCTCCATATTTACAGGAAACTTTCAACTTTGGTAAAAATGTGTGGTCTTACTAAGGATGTTGTCAGATAAGTGGTGTCTTAAAATGATCTTATCTTGTTGCATATATCAGTTACCTGATGAGATTCATTAGAAATCCTGTTATGAGGGTTAAGAAGCCATAAACTGGAAAGAAATTAATTTTGGTTTCAAATAATTTTCTGGTGTGGGAGCCAACTTAGAAAAGACTGTCTTGTAAGAAACCCTGACATCCACCCACACAAATAGAGAACTATAAAGGGTCTATGAATATAAACTATAGTCACCCAATGAACAGGCTCCTCCCCATGGTCAACTTACTGGAAATGACTTTTCAAGACATTCTGGCCTTTTGAGGGCAGGGCAATTTCTGACAAAGCATTTGATGACAGCTACTCTGATATTGGGAAAGATATTAGGCATCAAAATTGTGAACAATGATCCTCAATTTCCATAAGACTATTCACTCATCAATCATTGATGGCATAGTGAGTACCAAGCCCCTGAGACTCTGGGACCGTAAGACACAGTGATGAACAACAGGACACAGTCCTTGCCCTTTTGAAACACCAACACAAAAAGAGCACTTTAGCAATTTTCATTCCCTTTTTAACACCTGCATAGATCAGAAGGAATTCTTTTTTCTGAAACACATCTGTGCATTACATTAGTCGATAAACAATAAATATCTACTATGTGTTAATCTCTGTGCCACTGGCAAATGTGAATGCTTAAACAGTAAAACATACGGATGTTGACTAACAAGAAGTCATCACTTAATTGGAAGACAATGTAAATGCACAGAAAAAACATCAGTGAAGTGTTGATAAATCAAAACTAGCTGTTGGTAGAGCATTCGGGCAGTCAGTTGAACTGGGCAAAATGTCAACCTAGGCATTGCAGCCAGGTAAGAAGTCTGAATTACAGTTAAGGATGTTAAGGGTAGAAGTGAAAATCATACTCCGGCTATTTTATTCAACAGATACTTTTGAGCTCCCATTGCATCTGGTAATGTGCTAAATGCAAGATCCAGGCATTACAGAAGTTAGCGAAAAGACAGAGCCTTGACCAGCTAATGTGTTGGCCAGCTAATGAGGCAAGTACTATGAATCCCACTTCACAGATAAAGGAAATGATCCCCGCATGGGAACACACATTCCTCGGAAAATAGTTAGATGGCCTGAGATCTAAATCCAGGCTGGTACCTCAGGAATTTTGAAGACCTGTGGTTTTCTCCCTCTGCCATGATGAATTTATGTCAGATCTGTTGTGAAATAAACTACCAAAATGAAATAAACCACCAGGTCAAAAGGAAGAAAGACTGGGAAAATTCAGGGAACAGGCTGGGGCAAGTTGTTCCATGTCACGGCAGTAAATAATACACGAGTATGGGAAATCCAGTACGTAGGGGACTAGCTGTGTGCACAAGGATATTCCCATAGATTCAGAGGAGCCACTTGAAAACACTGGCGAAGATCCCAAGGGCTAGGGATTTACTCAAAAGACAGGGATCTGTAGAGGCAAAAATGGTCAGGAAGGGCTTTGGGGCAATAATACTTTTTTCTTGTGGCTGTGAAAGGTGTGACGGATTTGGGTAGGAAATGAACGGCGAAGCAGAGAGCACAAGTGAGTCAAGGCTTTGAAAATCAATGGCATGACCAGAACTATGAGAGACACAGCAAAACCTCCCTCTGCTGGGTAAGCACTGAGCAGCTCCAGGGTCACACCTGCTAACATCACACCATCAGGAGACGCCACAACAAGCAGTGTGTTCATCTAAACTCAAAATTAAACTCATTGTTTCAATCCATTCGAAAAGGCTTGTTAACATGCTGCCTCTTTGATTATTTCATTCTCAGTAATGTCTTGGAATGATATTTAAAAATTACTTCAAATACAAGTCACATACTATTTATTTAAAATCCATTTTCAAAATTCCTTTTAAAAGTAATTACAGGAAATTATCTTCCTTTGTATCTTTCTGGCTGACACATCATATAAATCATCCAATGTGTCACTTCTGATAAAGCCCATGTAATCATATTACATGACAGGAACTGTCTGTCATAAATAGACACAATAACCTAATTTAGGAAACTCAGACAAATACAATTTTGTTTAAATTTTAGTTTGAAAACACTGGTGAAACGCTAAAGAGCATTGGTATATAGACGTGGCTTTGAAGAATATTTGTCACATTTTCTTCTTTCAATCCTGACAGTTATTTCAGTTTCATACTTTAGATATAAGCTCATAAAAATGCATAAAATAAAATAATTATAGCAAAAGTTAAGCGACTTGGGCTCAATTTGTACTTAGTTTATTAATTAATCTTTTTGAAGTGCAGTATTTATACGGGAGTCTCTTCCTTTGGCAGAAAGCTGGAACTTGCCAATGACGCTATATTGAGAAAACCAGGGCTTTTAATAAAAGACAAAGATAAACTCAAAATTGTATCTACATCAATATACTGCTGCTCTTTGAATTTTATGATCAATAAGAACATCACAAATGTAAGAAACTATGTCTCTTGGACCACAGAAAATATCATTAGGAGAATTTGGCATGCAGAAGGCAGAATGAGAACTTCCAATCAATTGGAAGAGACTATCACTAGATGCTAAATATACAATATACTGCCCTCCTCTGCAAGACATAAGCAATGTTTATTTCATAGTCTAGAGATTCTTCAGAGAGATGTTTGGTCTTTTGCACTTATGCAAATCTTCATGGGGACTTGTTGGTTCTGGTAACTTGTAGTCATAATCTTTAGAATTGCCTGTGTAATTTCAAGAATTATTGAAAATAATAGTCTTTTGGTATTTCCAGCTTGATCACACTGTAGATTTACTTTTTTAATTGAATTTCATCAGGACACAAGTTAATAATTTTTTCTTGAAAGACATTGGAAACTTTACACAGATATTTAGCACCTAGTGATAGTCTCTCATGATGTATGAATCTGTTACAACTTCTCTGAATTTAATAATGACATGATCTATTGGAGATGTTTACAAATTAGCACCACATTAAATTGGTATATAGAAACACTGACTGTACATATAATATATTTTTGTCTCTATATTTTATTATCTGTAATTATTTTGCAGACAAGTAATAATATTCCATTCAAATTTAATTTAAATTTAATTTAAATTTCATTTAAATTTAAATTTCAACTGCATCCAATTGCTACCAATCGGTGTGAGCATCGATGGCCAAGTGAATGGATGGCTGCCATGTCCACATAGAAACAATGTCCCAGCAATGACAGGTCTGCCAGGACCTCTCTTCTCCAATGACAGCTGCGGAGGGTACACTGTTTCTGACATTGACTATAAACCATGACTTGATTTCAGAAGCACTAAAATATGAAGAAAACACGTATTTAAAAATGATAGATGTGGTGAGAGAGGTCAGTGAGACAACCAGTTGCAAAGTAAATATAGACAAATCAGTTTTTCTACATGTCAGCAATAAAAAAATCATTATATTTTCCTTTGGTGTAATTAGAAGATGCATTGGAAAAGATTACACTATTATAATATCTATGCTCTGATAACAATTGCCTCCCAATCACAAAAGTACCTTGCAGTAAATTTACAAGCGGCTTTCTAGCACAAAAAGAGGGGCACACCTTGAATTTTTCCATTTTGTCGGGAACTGTGCCAAACACTCCACAGATACCATCTCAATTAATCCTAATGAGAAACCATGCAGGAGATGCACCGCCTATGAGAAAAAATGATAAAACTGAGGCTTAGAAAGAAGTTAATTAGCTGTGAAAGATCATATATTCATTCATGGAAAGAAAAGGCTGGCTTTTTTTTTTTTTTTTGCAAGTGGAAGCACTCAAGTCTGTTTCTCTTTAATTCTGAGTTTAAGCAAATTCTCCATAGTTACGTTGTTCCAATAAAGTATTTCATCTCAGAAAATGTTGCCAGAAGAACCTTCTTCCATAGTTCACAGCTGGGCAAGGTGGCTTATGCCTGTAATCCCAGCACTTTGGGAGGCTGACCTGAGGTCAGGAGTTTGAGACCTGGCTGGCCCACATGATTAAACCCCATCTCTATGCAAAATACAAAAATTAGCCAAGCACAATGGTGCACACCTGTAATCCCAGATGCTCCAGAGGCAGAGGCAGGAGAATCACTTGAACCCAGCAGGCAGAGGTAGCAGTGAGTCGAGATCACGCCTTTGCACTCCAACCTGGGCAACAAAGTGAGGCTCTATCTCAGAAAAAAAAAAAAAAGTTAACAGAGGACTCTATTACTTGCTAGAAATGTTATTTTCTTAAATTTGTTGGAATTTTTTTAGCCATTTTAGAAAAAAAGATTAAAAGAAACCAAGTTGTATTTCAATATTTTTCAAATACTTCTCTGAAACATGATGAAACTATTAGAAATTTATGAAGCCGTAAACCAGGATCAAAAGCCAGTAAAGACATTTTACATTTTTCTGTCTTCAAAATAAGGAGGGTTTCAGTCACATTTTAGAAAATAATCTGAATTGGTTCATCTTTCCTTAATCTTTATGGCTAAATGCAACCAAGGTAATCAAAACACCAGCATGTGGCATGTATCTGGTGAAGACTCTGGCTTCAGTGAGAATAATAGATCAATCTCAAAGCGCAGAAAACTGATGAGGGGGCGACATAAAGATTAAACTCCCTGAAATTAAAGGCATGATGTTCTGGGGATCTCCTGCACTTTGCATTGTGACTTTGAATGAGAAATCCCATTAAACTCTTGATGCTGTCATAATTGGTTTTCTACATTTTATTTCTCAATTTCAGTCTATTCTCAAAATGTGGAATATTGTATGACATATTTACCAACTGAGTTTGAAAGCAAAACTATATAGAAGAAAGACACCGTTGAATTAGGAATCTAATCAGCAGTGGATATCATAAATTGAGTGGTTTGAGACACGGGGCAGTGCTTTCACTATGTTACCTACCTGCAAGAGTCATTGCAGATCTTATTCAGTTCAATTGCTGCCAAATTTGCCTCTTTCTCATGCTGTCATTTGCCACTCTTGGCAATTACTGAAGTGATAATAAGTCTATAACTTCCTACAGAAGTAGGGCTCACCATAACCAGAACATCAACATCACCTTTAAAAATAAGTTAAATCGTCACCCAGCAAACTCTGAAACTGGTTCTGTGAGAGGCGTCCTGGAGCTAGATCTCTGTGCTGTCCTCCTGTCCTCACCGCCTGCCTCTCAGGACTCCGTCCGAGGCTGCTGCTTGTCACAGCCCTGCAAGGAGAGTCTCTTGGGAATGAGCAAAAGCTCAAGGCTTGCATGTGATCGGCTGAATGAGAAGTGAACTGGGAGAACACTGGCAAAGGCACTCATGGGATACTGCACCCTGCAGAGACAGAGACAAAGGTGGAAACTGTCATGGATATTACAGAGATGCTGTCTGACGGTCCTGACATGTCATCATCATCCGTGTATCCCCACCGCTGAACACAGTGGGAGTGCCCATGCCTTACTAAAGACTTCCCTTCTCTATGAACCCAGTGGTTGCAATGCAATCTCTAGGGGACAGATGTCCTTAGTACCAAAATGCTGTCCTTATGACCACTGCAGAATTCCTCTGAGACGAGATTTCTGAGGCTGCTTCTGTGTGACACTGAGATCACTTTTCCGATAATCAATGTATCTGAAACTACTGCAACTGATCAATATCTTGCATATACACAGAACTTTACACGCCTTCCAGAATAGAAACAAGTGTCATTTATTCACTCAGTGAATATTGATGAGGCTCCTACTATGTGCCAAGCACTTTTCTAGGCACTTTGGCTTCCACTGGAGAACAAGATAGACAAAGATCTCTGCTCTTGCTGAACTGACTTTCTGGTAAGGTAAATCATAACAATCAGTAAACACAATAAATAAGTAAATTATACAATATATGAGAAGGTGATAAGTGCGAAGGCAAAAAAAGAGGAAAATAAATAAAGTCAAAAGGAGGATTTAGAAATGTGAGAGCTTGATGTCCTTGGAGACTGTAATACGTAAATAGGACCCAAAGGGTACAGATTCCATTTTTGAGAGCAGAATCTCCAGGCAAAGCATCAAGATTTTAAATTCAATGCAATGCAAAGTTAAAATTTGACTCTATTCACCTCCCATGCCCAGCCTCCGCATCCTACCTCGGGGAAATGCTAACTTCGTTCTTGTTGCATAAACAGTCAGAGAAGACAGAATTCTATTCATTCTCAAGGGAGATCTGCTCTGTGGCCTTAATACTTTTCTTATAAGGTAACAGGCTTGTGTTACTGGAAGGATATAGAAGTTTAGACAATATGCCACTGTAACAATCACTGAGATGGTAACTGCCCTTTGAGGAAAAATGAATGATGACAAAAGCAAGGATTCCACTTGAAGGTCATGTGGTAGGTTTTCACATTTCTCATAGGGCTGACTTTTCACACTGAGCCTCCAAATAGAGTCTGTGATTTGTATTTTGGAGAAAGTAAAAAAATTAATGTTGCACACATTCACACAATAGTTATATGCATATACATGTATGCATGTGATATATATATATTTAAATGGAGAGCACACTAAAAACTTAGAATAATGATAGGGTGGGTATATGCATGTATGTGTGTGTGTATTTAAATGGACGGCACCCTAAAATTTTACAAGAGAATAATAATAGGGTGTATACATATATACATGTACACACACATATATGTATGTATGTATATACATATATATATATAGTCCTGAAATAAATGAAATTTATCCCTCGGAATTAAGAAAACCTTAATAGAGGTGGTGGTAGAGCATGTTTGACCATAAATTGAAGGAAACAGGCAGACAGTTCAATCCGAAGGGGCCGGGATTCTGCACGTCCGAATGAAGAACTCCTCATATATTTTACAGCTGACCAGCTGAGGCCCTCAGTGCTTGCCCAAGCCCAACCTGCACAAGGTCCCGCAGGGAGTACGCTGAGAGCTGTGAGGTGGCCTGGCAGTTCTTGAACTTCCTGAACGTCACTGCTGGGTCAGCTCGTCACAGCTTGAACCAGCTGGCAAAGAGATGGTGAGCCAGGTGGGCCTGGGAACTCTGACCAAGAGCACAGTGGGCAGGGGAGCTTCCTGCTCACACTGATGTCCCTGTCCCTACCCCCACCAGAGGGTGCAGCCAGGGGCAGAAAGGCGCAGCACACTGGGTATGGCCCCACCAAGGAGATTCCATCTGACATGGGCTGCTGGTCACCCTGCCATCTCCCCTCCGTGGAGAGATGCTACCTGCAGCACACTGGGATGTAAGCACATCTTATCTGGGCGGGGAGGAGGTCTTTATCTTTGTTATTTAAAATTTAAATAAATCTAAGCACATTGCTGTTAATACCTAGATAGGTAGATGTGAAAGATTTCTCAATAATTGTCTCTCAAAAAATCCATCCCAGATTCCTATCCCTGTTAGGTTCCTGGCTAATGTTCTCACTTGGTCAGCCACTCCATCAATCTGAAGAACAATATGTGTATATCTACACCACCATTCATTTATCCATCCATCCACTGAAGGACACAGGTCAATTCCATATTTTGGCTACTGTGTGCAGGTATCTCTTTGACCTACCGATTTCCTTTGGGTATATACGAAGAAGAGACATTGCTGGCAAATTTTTTGATGAACCCGGATGTGATTTTCCATAATGGGCAGAATGTACAACTTGCATATATTCAATCTTTATTTGTAAATACAGTGTTTAAACAGAGCAGTACCAAATCCACTTGGTTTGACTCATTTAGCACTTAAGTAAAGCATAATCAACAAAATTGCCACAGGATTGAAAAAGTTATAGATATTCAGGTTAATAGATGTACATTGTGTAGACTATAACAAATGCTGAAAAAGTTTGTCGAGCCTGAACTGATATTTTACTTTGTGCGGGGGATGTATTTTTTAATTGATTCTACTTATTTAAAAGTGAAACTTTTGTGAAACTGAACTTTGCACATATTTCAAAACTTTATATGGATTATCACAACCTATTTATAGGGAGATTACTTACATGAGATATTTCTAGGCTGGCTGTGAGGAAGACAGAGAGATCTACAAATTCAATCTACATATTCATTCCACTGATATTTATTAAGTGTTTGCAATGTGCTAAGTACATTATAAATCATGTAAAGTCCTCAAAGCCCTACCCAGTGAGTCTTTATATGCAGACATAAAGGCAAAGAGTGGAAATAATGCAGCATACCATAACACTGACAATCACGCCTCGGAAACCTCACACAAATGGGACCTTTGTCTCCATCTCTGCCCTTCCTTACCTGAAAGTTGTTGTTATCCATATCTTTAAGCTCAGCTATTTTTATTGAATGCAAATCTTAGCCTACTCCACTTAGAAATTATCTGAATGGTTACTCATGACTTTGAGAATCAAGTGCAAATTTCTTCGCATGGTGGAATGAGTCATTCCGTGTTTCTCTTCACCCCCATTTCCATTCATTTCTCCATTTCTGGAAATGCGATGTGCTATTTCATGCCTCTGGGCTTTGCAAATACTTTCCTCTGCCCAGAATACTATTTCTTCCTTAGAGGCTAATGGGATTCTTTTTCTCACTCCTAAGACAATTTAAATGTCATCGTCCTTGACTCTTCCAAGGCCTTTTCGAGATTGTGTTTTTTTCTTGCTCATTGTGTCTTAAATTTGCTTAAAGATTGCACATAAGTCAATGAATTATAGCTATTTTTTCCAATCTGTTTATTGTGGTAAAATACGCATAACATAAATGTACTACCTTAACCATTTTAAGTGTGCAGTTCAGTGTTACTAAATACGTTCCTAATATTGTACAACTACCAACACCATCTATTCCCACAACTCTTTCCATCTTACCACATCAAGGCTTTGTACCCTTTACGTGATGACTTTTTCTTCTATTTTTCCCCAGTGGTGGAGGGAGGAAAAGCGGAGGAATAGAGGGGCCTCCGGGAACCCACTGGTCTATAGGAACTGAACGTTCATTCTTAGGTCCCTCCAGGCACCATGCTTTTCTGAATCCTGCACTAAAGGGCAATTAACTTCTTGGGGGTTGACCACCCCCAGATTCAGACACTTTGTCTGCCGTACCCAGGCGTGAAGATGAGTCCCATCCCAAGAGCTCATAAGAGAGATGCCCGAGGAAAGCCCAGAACACGCATACAGGGTCTTCTTGGCTCTTCCACTTAGATTGAAATATTTAGTGAATTAAAACAATTTCAACTTCATTCTGCAAGAAAATTGCTTAAAATTCTAGGGAGGTGGTAATTTGCATAAAGAAATGGAGGTATTTTGATAGGAAAACACTGAGGTCCCAAATACTTCCTTGAGAATTCAAACTTAAGGAAACCCCCTGAGGTGGACAGATTTGGTCCCCACAAAGGCCAAGGTGGAGCAAAAGCATCTGAAATAGAATCACAGTTGGGTGGAAAGAAACAGGACCCTGAGTCTGAGGGTTAAAGTAGGATGGCTGTGGGTCCATGGTGTGGGCACGCTGGAGCCTCTCTCAGCCTGGGTGTCCAGCCCTGTGTCCTGGAGACAGCAGCTGCAGGCGAACATCTGATGTGCTGTTGGAGGGTGCCTAAGCTCAACTGGGGCCTGAAAATATCCTTGACAAAGCAAAACAGTGACGTTGTTCAGGACTAGTCCTGGACCAGTGTTAGTGGCCAAACCAGTGTAAGTGGCTCAGCGGAATTCGGGAATCCTGGTGCCCTGCATCTGGTGAACAGCTGTAGCGGATGTATGAACACCCCAGAGGCTCCTTAGCCAGGCTTGGAGTCAGCTGTGGATCCAGGTCTCTGCACTGCAGCATCCTACTGAGAGGCCTCATGTGTTTCTTGGGACTGATGAAGTCCTCCAGCCTCACGGGGTATGTCTGCTTTCCAGCTCCCTGTGAACGTGCACAAGAGACAACCTGAGGACTTCACGAGGCTCTCTCAGGACTAGAACCTGGAGAGGAAAGAACATTCTCTGGGACAATGAGAGGAGGCAATGAGAACATGTGTCCTTATTGGTGCATCCACACTAATCAATGGGATTACTAGCCGTGTGACCCAAGTATTCTTTTAATTAATGCCAAACAGAAATTATTAAGTTACTTTTAGCCTACGACTCTTATTTTGTCACCATATATAGATGGTCTAAGATGCAGATCCCACTCAAATCTCTAAATATGCTTCGACTGGTTTAAGAGAAGTATTACTTATTTTAATTAAGATTTTTTAAAATAAGGCCACATGTACAGCCTGTCCTTTGCCATAGTTTCAGAATGATTTATTTGTGTTCTCTCTGAGCGTCAGTTAGCAGTGTTTGCTAACACCTTACACTTTTCTGCACCTCTGAATGTTCAAACACCGAAAGCCTTGTAGAGACAGCCAACTGCACTAGGGGATGTCTTTATCTTATTCATCTACAAAATGACAGCCAGTATTTCAATCTGGAAAGTGATTTCCACTGTTGGATTTCACAAGATTTTATATTGTACCTTCTTTTTAAAACTATTTTCGTTATGAAATGAATATACAAAAAGTTAGGAAAAAACTGGAGGAAAGCTCCCATTATTCCTCCCACCCTAGTGCAACTGATACTATAATTTCTGGCCATGCTTCTAGTTTTTTTTCTCATATGCTCATCTTCTCCAAAGTTGACCTCATAAATAAAAACCAGTTTGCATCATGATTCTTCACCTAGCATGATTTTCGTTCTAGCCATGCCTCTTTTTGTTACAGGAGGTAGACGCCACTGGGCTTGTTCAGAAGAATGATGTTGGCATTATGAGATCAGCACCCTGTGTTCCTGTGGCAATGTCAAGCTCAAGGCTCGCTCCCCATGCTGCTGTGAGGGTGAGGGTGCTCTCATCGCTGCTTCTTTCTGTGTGCCTGCTCCACCCTCTCTCTCAGCATTCCTTCCTAATATCTTGATAAGTGCCCAATGATGTTCCCATAAGAGTTGGCTTGGCTTTATTAACCCATTATTAACTGAGATAATTTGGATATCCATTCCCCCAAATCTGATGTTGAGATGTAATCCCCAGTGTAGGAGGGAGGGCCTGGTGGGAGGTGATTGGATCATGGGGGCGGATTTCTTCTGACTGATTTAGCACCATCCCTCCGTGGTGCTGTTCTTGCAATAGTGAATGATTTCTTGTGAGATCTGGTTGCTTGAGCCCATTGGCACCTCCCCTCACCCTGTAGCTCCCATTCCTGCCATGAGAGACACCTGCTCCCCCTTCATCTTTCTCCAAGATTGGAAGCTTCGAAGCCTCCCCAGAAGCTGTTGCCAGGCCTATGCTTCCTGTACAACCTACAGAACCATGAGACAATTAGACCTCTTTTCTTATGAATTACATAGCCTCAGGTATTTCTTTATAGCAATGTCAGAATACCCTACTACACCATCCCATTTCCTATGGGGTATTTAAGATGTGTCAGATTATCCTAAAACAAGAAGATTTGCTCTATTGACCTCTCTCTCTCACTCTCTATATCTATCTATCTATCTACCTATACATTTATATCTATAGATATCTCTCTATACAGAGGTATCTGTATACATACACACATATGCTTCTCAACCTACAGTGAAGTTACATCCCAATAAATCCATCGTTAGTTGAAAGCATTTTAGGTTGAAAATGTGTTTGATACACCTCATCTACTAAACATCATAGCTTAGCCTTGCCTGCCTTAAACATGCTAAGAACACCTCCATTAGCCTGCTGTTAGTCAAAATCATTCAACACAAGAAGTGTTAAATATTTTATTTAATTTATTGGATACTGTGCTGAAAGTAAAAAACGGGATGGTCTCTGTAATCCCCGCACTTTGGGAGGCCTAGGCAGGTAGATTGCCTGAGGTCAGGAGTTCAAGACCAGCCTGGCCAACATGGTGAAACCCCATCTCTACTAAAAAAAAAAAAAAAAAATAGAAAAAATTAGCCTGGTATGGTGGCAGGTGCCTATAATCCCAGGTACTCTGGAGGTTGAGGCAGGAGAATCGCTTGAACCCAGGAGGCGGAGATTGCAGTGAGCCGAGATCACTCACGTATGAGTATCATGGTAAAATTGTTGTAGTTTCTGACTTATAATAATCCAACTTACAATGTTTTGACTTTATGTTAATACCTGTGCAGCCACTCTTTTTTGCCATCAGCACAGTATTCAATAAACGACGTAAAATATTCAACACTGTTTTTATACAAAATAGAATTTGTGTTAGGTGATTTTACATACCTGTAGGCTGAGGTAAGCATTCCAAGCACATTTCAGTTGGGCTAGCCTGATCTACAAAGCTTCATAAGTAAGGGATATTGAGTGCATTTTTGACTCACTGAGAGAGAGAGAGGGAATGGGTGAATTTAATGATGGGATACCTAAAAGAGAGCCATAGACTGACAAACTTAGTTGGATTTAAAAAATCAGAAAAATCAAGGAAATGGACACACCACTTCTAAATGATTCAGAATATCCTGGTTGAGAAAAAAGCAGTTTGAGAAATGAGTTAAGAGTAGAAGAAGACGTTGTGAGCTTAGGAAAGCAGGGCAGTGCTGGGGTTTCTCCAAGGCTCAGAGAAGGAGTGAAGGAATGACTGAGGGAGCAGGGGAGGCAGAAGAGGGATGGGTGATTAGAGGAGGAGGGCAAGGCCAGGAGAGACAAGAGGTTGCCTGGGACAGACTCGGATGGTTTTGAGAAGGAAGGTAGAGAGTTGAGGTAGTAAACATAGAGACTCCTGGGAAGCCGCATGAATGGGGCTGGGATTGCTCAGCTTCATGAATGGGAGTGACAAAAGCTTGAACCATGGTGACCTGAAGCCTCCTGGGAAGGAGAAGGTTTGTGGGTCTGCTGGGAGGGTCTGGAGAAAAGCAAACATTACGTCTGCACCAAGCAGAAGGGGGACACGTCTGGCACATGCTTGGAAATGGGAAAGTGGCCAGGTTGGATAAGAGTCAAGAAGGAGAATGAATTTCCAAATCCATTGAAATGTCTTGATTGGGGCTTGGCGATCGGATAGTGTCATTCTCCATGTGGGGAAACTCC